>JAQGBT010005402.1:0-14386 GCA_034698585.1 Disparrhopalites patrizii
GGTTTCTCTCTCTCTCTCTGGTTTCTCTCTCTCTCTCTGGTTTCTCTCTCTCTCTCTGGTTTCTCTCTCTCTCTCTGATTTCTCTCTCCCTCTCTATCTGATTTCTCTCTCTCTCTGATTTCTCTCTCTCTCTGATTTCTCTCTCTCTCTGATTTCTCTCTCTCTCTGATTTCTCTGGCCCCCCACTCTCTGGTTTCTCTGTCCCTCTCTCTGGTTTCTCTCTCTCGCCCTATCTCTGTTTCTCTGTACCCCTCTCTTTCTCTGGTTTCTCTGTCCCTCTCTCTCTGGTTTCTCTGTACCTCTCTCTCTCTGGTTTCTCTGTACCTCACTCTCTGGTTTCTCTGTACCTCTCTCTCTCTGGTTTCTCTGTACCTCACTCTCTGATTTCTCTGTACCTCACTCTCTGATTTCTCTGTCCCTCTCTCTCTCTCTCTCTCTGGTTTCTCTGTACCTCACTCTCTGGTTTCTCTGTCCCTCTCTCTCTGGTTTCTCTCTTCCTCTCTCTGGTTTCTCTCTCCCTCTCTCTCTGGTTTCTCTCTCCCTCTCTCTCTGGTTGCTCTCTCCCTGTCTCTCTGGTATCTCTCTCCTTCTCTCTCTGACTTCTCTCTCTTTGGTTTCTCTCTCCCTCTCTCTCTGGCTTCTCTCTCTCTGGTTTCTCTCTCCCTCTCTCTCTGATTTCTCCCTTCTCCTATTACTTATTCCCTGTATCACTGCTCCTGGACATGTACATAATTATCCATGGCTTTTCCTTTCCCACGACTCGTCCCCAATAATTATGGTGCGGGTTCTTTGCTCGTATTTAATACCCCCGTATTAATCTCTTTTAGACCCTGCTTCCTCTCCCCAAATCTCTATGGCCCTAATCTCCTCTCAAGTTTTTTCAATACCCGTACTTTTGGTTGCGCTTATTTCCGTGTGAAGGGACACAGTGTGGTGGTGAAGGTATTTGTTAACACGACGATGAAAGTACGGTGGGCAAAAAGTTTTCTCTGTGGATTGGTTTTTTCGGAGGGGGCGGTGGTGGTGGTAGGGGCAATAGGACTAGTAGGACGCCCAGAAAATTACTAGGTTATTCTTGTCCCTCTTATAGAGAAGCTTTGAGGAACTTTATTAGCCGATCCAAGCTGACTAAATCGTTTTTGATGGACTGAAAATGTTATCCCAAATAATGAGACTCACTTGGGGATTTTCTTTGCAGTTTGGTGGTGAGTAGTAGTCGAGCAGATGGAAAAGGGAACTCAAAGTACCTGCTGATGCTGTTGAAGAGTGATAACCAGGGAAAAGTCTTTGGAATAAAGTGCCGCCTCCGTTCACTTTCTACCCAAGACATGGTCCCCACTTTCTCATTAACGATTATTTATAGTTTAGTAGTCGTATTTAGACGAAAAAAAAATTGGAAAACAATCTTGCTCTTCATTTAATTTTGTTGAGAAAAAACACTTTTTTATACACACTAATACTTGATTCTCGTGGAAAAAAATAATGGGTTGCTATTTCAACATTTAAGACCATAGAAAAGAGCGTGGTAGATGAGGATGGAAGTAGTGCATTCCTTTTTGCCACAGAATCTCCCTCCATTCAGGCGACTATGCGGAAATTTGAGACTTGTATAGTACTTTCCCGGGTAGTGATGTTCTCCTTTTTGGACTTCCCGACCAAAAGACAGTATTCCATGGTAAATGGAATAATACCTAGAAGTTCTATGGTACTTTTCTTTCCCTAAAATCCTCCCCGGATTTTTTTTATATTCCTCTCATTCGTGCTAATCCCTCCCAATTTTTGACACCGCATCAACAAATTAGTTCTTCTTGTGAGTTCCATTATTTCCCTTCCATCCTCAGATTTCTCAGTCTTATATGTACTTGCTGTCTTGGATGGTCCGACAAAAAGTAAATCCCTTAGGAAACTTGCTTCCTTTCCCAGCATCAAAGCAGTCAAGTCCTCATTCGAAAAACTTATAATAGATTTAAGTTCGTCATGCGTTAAAAATATAAAAAAAATTGAAAGGAAAAGCTGGGAAGAAATTCCTTTTGGAAACATCGTATCTGTCCCAGCCTCTCTGCCAGAGATGATTATGAGGTTATGCGAAAATTCCCACTGGGACTTTCCCTCCTTTCATGCTTTCTACTTAATATCCTACCCTCTCCTCTTTATCTCTAATTTCTCCGTAGCCATTCCTCGGCCTTGTTATTACTACTTCCACCTACAGCTCAAATGAACATTAAAAAAGGGCCTATGGAGCGTTACAAAGTATGCCGGAGGGCTACAAAGCACTAGGCAATTAACTTACCCTTTCTTCTTCCTCAGTGCTCTCATTTCTCCCGCAAAGTGAAAGTGGTACTCCATCTACCAAGGAAAATAAAATGTGTATGTATATAGAGCATATAATAAGAAAAATATAGTATGAACAATCTCGGTTGGTGTAATACGAAATCCGATGGGAAAAGGTTTTTTTTCCTGTAAAAATAATTTGTTTTTTTAATGGTGCAAATAAAAAGACAGACGCAGACAAGTATTTTTTTTACGTATTCAACAGATATAATATATATTTATTACATATATGTATATACTGCAAGTTTAATCAATCCACCCTCAATACATATCGTCTTTTTCACTACTAATATCTAACTTTATGTACACATATTTTTTTTAAAACTTTAATCATTTTAACATAGAATTTGCTGTCATAAGTATATATTCGCTCATATAATTTAATATATTTCATTTGCTCGGCAAAAAAAATAAGGAACTGAAAGAAAAAATAATATATGTGTCGTTGCTATTATTATCCGTTTCGTTATGTCATTTATGACTATTGTAGCTTAGCACTCAATATACGAAATGCTTTTTCTTTCGTTACAATAATGACAAGAAAAGAATATGCTTATCATTGAAAACGTTTTTTTACTGCGGTTTTTTTCTCAGAAAGTGTACGTCTTACTTTGTACCTTTATATATAACAATATGCTGCCAGCGGTAAATTTTTTCTGCTTTCACTCAATAAATTTCTAGTAAATATATATTTTTTTATATTTATTTACAATGTTCATAAATATGATTTCTGTATTTTTTTTATTGTTACAACAGTAATTGCTTTTGTCCATTTTTTAATGTTTATTTATTTTCGTTCTTTCATAAACGATACAACTGCGCAGTTTTTTTTGTGTATAACGTTAGAAATCGACTAACAATAAATACGAGTGACGTGTATTGTAATACACACTTAACATGATTAATACAAAATTAACATCGAAAAAAAACATTTTTTTTTATAAAACTATAGATGTAAGTATTTCAAAGAAAACAAAGATTCACAAAAATAAACTTCCCTTTTCAATTGCATTGGCGTTGCTTTACATGTTTTTCTTCTTGGTAATGAAATATTGGTTTAAAAAGTAAGTATATTAGTTCACATGTAAATACATTTTGTCCTCGAAAACCATGATTTTTTTACAATGTATTTCATACAATAATATGTTTAACAATCTTCCCCCGTTCATTTAATCGATATTACAACGATAAATAAATGTTCAAATGGCGACAATATTTAAATCTATAGAGACGAGTTTATTTTGTTGTTTTAAAATGAATAACGACTTTCTTACGAAAAAAGTCCCTCAAACTTCAACATGTGATCCTCATTCAAAGATACTTATGTTATAGGTATGTATAATGTAACGCATATAGATTTATGTCCTTTACATTCTTCTTTGTTTTTCCCCTTTCCACATTATTTTCCTTCTTGTTAATAATATACTATAGAATAATTTTAAACCGACCAAAATTTTTTCGTCTCTCACTAACCGTAATAATGGTAAGATTGTGTCGTCATTTTCTTAAAATGAATATTAAACGACTTACTTAATCATAACTTGTTCCAAATTAGCTCCTTCTATAGGACTTACCTAGCAGTTAGGGGTAACAATAATATAACCTTAACGACAATAATTAATTATGAATACAATTACAACATTTTTTTTAGAATGGGCTCAGGTTTATATGTAACAACATTCAAAGCGATGCGGTCATTATGAATATTAAAGACGTATGGATTTTACAAAAACATCCTCATTCCACGCGTTTCAGGAAAACCTTGGGAGGAACCAAACTGACGTCGCGACTACGATAATAAAATGAGATTTATGAGCTTAATTAATTATTATTATCACTCTGACAAATAGAAGTAGACTCTTTCATTCCTTGTTTTTCTTTAAAATATGTTATTTAATAATTTTTTTTAAATGTCCTTACCACTAAAGACAAGTAGTCAAGATTGTTGACATTGCCCCATTTGATTGCCCCTTGAAAACACGTATATTTATGTATGTATGTGTATACAAACATTATATATCATGTATGTACGAACTTCCACATTCTTCCCTTTATTCCCTAATAACTGATCAGATTCCTCTGGTTTCCTTTGCCCCTATAATACGTGTATGTATACATGCACACGGAGGACAAAATACCATCTTCCATGACCTTTAATAAATGTCGAAGATGACCATTTCTTATTTCTTTTCTTTTCTTTTGGTCAGAACGGCATGTAGTATGTACGTGTGTGGGGTTCTTTTCCACAGGAAATAAATAACGGAAATCTGTCATATGGAGTTCAGATAATGACTACTACTACTACTTATGGGTATATAGGACCAAATTTCCCATTTGTGGAATTTTCTTCCTATTCTTTTTTTTTTTAAAATGCCACAGTGGATTCTCCAAGCACGTAAGTAAAATGGGAATGACCTGCCCATTTGGAAGAAATTTATAAGGGAGAGATGAGCCTTTTTTCCCTCCTCTTCCTTTAACCCATAGCATTTACGATCTGTATGTATTTACAATATCCGACGCCCATTATGAGGGTTTAGTAGTAATGTATTCTGGTCTATAATAATTGTAGTAGATATTACATACATTGCAATCCTTATGCGTACAATATGCCACGTTCGCACGGAAAAAAATTATATTTTTAATGCTATAGAAGCATAGTAATGTAGAAGGTAAAAGTGGGTGTGTTATAGCAGGTAGACAATTTTTCTCACAAGGTACATGCATTGGAGAGGATTTGGTTCCATACAAACATGAATCGTACATATGTGTACACATATGTACGTTCATTTTTAACAAGCACTCAAACATGACTGTATGCTTTCTTTCATGTATTTACATTATGTGTAGTATAAGTAGATATTTATATTACATATTATTATGGAGGAGAAAATAAGGATGATTATTCAATGCAAAAAGTCTTATACATTTATAATGCTTACAGTCACACACGCACCCCTCTCTCTCTCCCTCTCTCTTGTAGATCTTTATACGTAACAGGTGCCATAGTGTATTTCGTATCTCAGGAGACACATAAAAATTCCCCACATTGCATCCTTTTGTCCAAGGGTTTTTTTCCCGTAAGAAATAGTACATACTATCGAATTTTTATTACATGGCCATGATGTTCAACTCGAATCCCATACCGTGTGGAATTTTTTAGTTTTGGAGAGGCAGGGAGGGGGAGACGGGGTGGGAGGAAGGACATTTTTATAAATGTGATTGGATGCATGTTTTTAGGGCATGTGACATTAAATACGTGATACTCCCTTTTCTAGTATACACTCCTCATACATATGTGTGTCCTTTATCCCTCCAACACATGGGACCCGCTACGTATTGATCTGGAGTAAATATGTTGGGGAAATTATCTTTGAGACTGATCACGGAATAGTATGTACACCTTTGAAGGCCCTTAATGGCAGACTTTTTTTCCTTAATTCTCAACTGACACCATTTACTCTCACGATCAGTCACTCCAGCCAGAAAACAAAATTAGGAGGAAAAGGGAGGGAAAAAGAGAGAGAGAGAGAGAAAGCCAGAGCTAAAAAACAATTTCTTATATGGGACACTTCACCCCTTTTAAGCCGTGATACACCCCAGTCTCCTTCCCATATGATTCTTTCCCCCCCCTGTAATGTACTACTTAACTTATTGAATTCTCTCTTTCTTTTTTTAACCGTCATATAGTCATCTCCATCTGCTTTCCTACTGTATATATATATAGATATACAAATTTTTAGACGTATGTGTTCTACACCCGGAGACATACACACTTGTATGAGTGTGGAGAGTCTCGGAGTCGTGCGTGTATATAGCTACGTAATTACATGTATCCATCATAATAGCACCTATCGTTACTCTTCTTCCCTTTTATACACTTTATACATTACATAAGAATAT
This sequence comes from Disparrhopalites patrizii, assembly GCA_034698585.1. Taxonomy (NCBI): domain Eukaryota; kingdom Metazoa; phylum Arthropoda; class Collembola; order Symphypleona; family Sminthuridae; genus Disparrhopalites; species Disparrhopalites patrizii. The sequence goes on from JAQGBT010005402.1 coordinate 6,232, forward strand.
ATCTATACAATAGACACACATTTGTTTTTACCAAGAGACTTATAGGACTTGTATATAGTATGTAGCGGAAAAAAACCTTATACTTTAATTCGATTGGTTCGTTCATAGAATGACATTGGCCAACTTTGAAATTTGACGACCACGCAAAAACTTTCTTTCACCCTCTCTCTCTCTCTCTCTCTCTAAGAACTATTGGTTTAGGCAGACTTGATCCGCACTACCACCTCAAACGCTCAATTGCTCAATTTATTCTATTTCTCCATCCCACTCTTCTTCCTTCTCTATCTCCTTTAACTCCCTGTTCCCTCTCGCTACTTACACATTTAAAAGAGACATGAAACCGCTTTGGGAAAGTTCTTTTTATTTTTCTTCATATGGAAGCCATCAAAAATCCCTTCTCTCTATTCTCCTCCATCAAACTTGACAAAATCATCTTCAAAGTCTACCGGGATAAAATCCAGATTTCCATCATACGATTATACACATTATCAGACGTAAATATTTGGGAGAAATAAAAAAGAACTCACGCTGTGATCTTTTCAGTCATTTCTCCTGCTGTGCAAAAAAAAAGTCTCTCAAAATCCTTTCATCACATTATCATGGCAAGTTTTTCCTAATGGTTTTTCATTAGGGAATGGCAAACTTGAGTAGGGAAAATGCGAGAGTGGGAGAGAGAGAGAGAACTAAAAGGGAGAAAGTGCATGAGAGAGGATGATATGAAAAGAAAACTCGTTGAGCTAAAAGAAACTATATTTTCGATGTTCTTTTCTTTTCTCACTTCTCTCTCTCTCTTTCTCTTTCTGAATGCAGAAATCAATCTCCCCGCAGGCAAATAACAAATAAGGATTCCTTTTGCTTCTCACCGCCTTTCACACTAATCCTCTCCTCTCTATTCACCTCTTTCCCTCTGTTCTTTCACACCTTTATTTTTCTTTGAGAGGTTCAAGTGAATGAATGAAAAGAAAATATTGTTTGTGCGCATATACACACACATACATACTGGAACATATCCATACGTATACAAACGCACTCTTTCTCATCCCTGCAAGGAAGTTTACTGGTAATAATAATGAAGATTGGTACCAATTCACACGTGTTGGAGTGCCCACATGAATGGTCACTCATCTTATGTACGTAATAAGAAGGATGGAACTCAATAAAAAAAATGAACCTTTAGCTCCGTCCATACTGCTCCACAATACATTTTTTTTCTTTTACACTTCTGCCTATAATAATAACAAGAGATGTTGCTGTGAAAAACGCATTTATCATTTTTCACCCTTTTTTTCCTCCCTCTCTCCCACGCATACATATGTATGTATATACATAGTAAGAAACAAATGTGGGTGAGAACGAGTGGTTGTGTTAATAATAATGATAGCAACAAATATACATTCTCCACGGCCCATACATTTCGTTATTATGATTATTTTTTTCCTATTTTTATTATTATTATTATATATATACATACCTACAATGATTTTTAGCAAATTTTTTTTACTGGTTCCCTCTTCCCTGGGTACTTATTTCCTCCCCTCCCATCCCACTAATGGTATGTCATGCATGGTAGCTACATCACTTGAGGCGAGGGAGAGGAGAAAGTCTTGGTGGAGATAAAGTACATTATTCCCAGTAACTATTCCCACTTACTTTTCATGATAGTACAGTACTTCTTCACATAGCCTCAACCACATCGAAGACACACACACATTTTCAGGGTATTCATACAAACGGCTTTTATTGATTCTTATTTCATAGTTTTTTTTTAAAAAAAAAAGAAAGGAAGACACTCATGGCTCCAGCTGCTAACAAGAAAGAACAGACAATGGGAGTGAGAGAGACAGGGAGAGATGGATGGAAAGGATGGATAAAAGAGTAGAAGTCTAGGAGACTCTTGTGTGGACAAGTGCAAACGCATGCATACTTACGTACACTGTCACACGCACAAGGAGACACATGTGCTCTTAAAAAGGCTCATTGAGTAGATAATTCAGCGATAAATACGAGAGGTTATTAAGCTTCCCAGAAAAAAAGGGAATGGCGATGAGAAAGAAGATGATTGGGGGAAAGAGAAAGAGAGAAAAAAAAATCCTGTATATCTATTAAGAGTTTGTGCTTTCTCTCCAGTTTGCTCGTTTGCGCCTTTCCTACCCCGTCACTTTTCTTTTATGTTCTGATATACAAGACTTTCTCCTTTAGCATTTTTTCCCCTGCTGGTGAATCTACACCCTTCTTTTATGTGTGTGCATGCAGGGAAAGTGTACATGTGTTTGTAGGTTGGTTCCAGATATCCAGTGGTGGGGTTAAGGTCTTCCAAGTAGAGGTCTTATAAATTCTGATAGTAAATATGTTTTACAGCTGTTCCCCCCACATTTCCCTTCCTTCCCTTCTAAATATGGGGGAAAAAGAGGCCTGTAGTACGTAGGTAAGGCCCTGATTCCCCTCGTACAAGCCTCTTCCTACACCTAATTTTATGCTTATGTCACACTCGACCTGTTAGTTCCACTCAATCAACCATACATTGTGCTTTCTCTACTTTCCTCTCCAAAAAAAAGGTCCGTTCGGGTCTCCAAGGGGAGGAGAAACTCTTATAAATGTAGGTACTTCCCAAGGCATGACAATCTCTCTTGACGCTCCCATTTCCTGGAGGAAGAGTGAGAAACTAGAGAGACTTTGACCCTAATTCCACATCTACAATTACGCTGGGAAAGGAGGGAGAACCAACCATTTTTTATTATTATTACTACACCCCAGTATTGTTCATCAGAAGCCACAATAATAAAAGAGATGACGATGGAAGAAAAATGAAGGATTAAATGGGGGAAAAACAACCCCGGCCATTACCACATCTTCAACTACATTATAATGCATATGTATAGCTCCGGTCCTCGACATTATCCTTCCGTGAGGAAAAAAGTAGTGAAGTAGAATTCCAGTGTTTTTCTTTTTCGTGTATGTAATTCTACTGAAAATTTGCGAGAGCCCGTGTTTCCTCCTACTTTACTTCTATAACCCTGCCCTTTCTGTCCCTCTCCATGGGGATATTTTGGTTCGGTTTTATTAGCCCGAAATATAACGCTCTTGAAAAAAGGAGGGAAGTACTCCAAAGAATTTCTATGCGATGAAGATCATCCTACGAAAATCCGTTGTACTCAACAGGGAATGGGTGAGAGAAATAATAAAGAGTGAGAGAGAGAGAGAGAGAAGGAGACGTAATACAAATTATTATAATCATGTAATGTATGCAATTTGGCAAAACTAAGTGTACTATGTGCCCTACATTTTTTTTCTTTTTCAAAGTGCGGTACAGCTCTTGGTTTGGCATTACCATAATCATGTTTAAACATTGTGTATGTTAAGAAAGAAGTGGAGAGAGAGAGAAAAAAAAAGGAGGGAGAGACTACTTGAGATGGTAGGACGGAGGGAAGACCAAGAAAAATCAATGGGCAAAAAAGTTGGGAAACTTTCTCACACCGACCGTCACAACTTTCTCCATAGATGCATTTTTTTAGATGTACGAACATATACATATATGTATACGTACAATATTTTGCAACTGAGAGCCTTGCGGAAGGTTAAAGTATAGCAAGAGAGAGGGAGAGAGTCTTTTTCCTTCTTGTAAATTTATTCAGCTCAAGAGGAGAGGGTTAAGTGTTAATACGTATGTTGTGCTATGGTGAATACTACTACTTTGTATTTGTAATATCCTGGTCGTTCTCCAGGGTGAAAATTTTTTTTTGACCCTTCAACAGAATGTAGCTGAAGAGAATGAGGGAGAAAGAATATAGAGGAGGGCGAGAGAAAAAATAGGAAAAATATGACCAAGCTGACTCCCATTTCTATGAGATCTTCGCCGCCTTATAAAGCTTTTATTCTGGAAACATCAAAGAAAAGTTAGTTTTTGTCTAACTTTTTGGAATACACAACAACGCATATAGAAGATATACATCGCCACATATGAATTTGTGATTCCAATATGAATTTTTTAAAGCGACACTAAAGCTCTTCTTCTTCTTAGTATTAAAAAAAATTTTTTGTGAAGGAAAAAACTGAAAACATTGTAAAGGAACGAAGAGGATGAAGGGAGAATTTCATACTCCATAGTCTTTTTTTCTCAAGCAATTTTTTTTCTTCGTCTGTTTTTTGTTTGAAGGTAAAAAGCTTTGGCACTTTTGCCCAAGAAATTGGAAAGGGAGTAGGGGAAAGGGTGGAAAAGATTGCGGGGAAAGAGAGAAAGCAATAGAATAGTAGGACTATGAAAGATTAAATTGCTTCTGTAGAATTTTCTGCTTCATGCAAGGCATGTAGAAAAAAAGGACAGAAATGTACACAGTAATGGAGGGGAAAGGGGTACCGGTGGAGGTAATCTTGGTGGAGTCAGTAGCTTGGAAATTTAACATAACTCAAGCCTTTACGGAAACTAACTTGAAATTGAATTTATAATGGATTTTTTAATACTTCCACTCGTCACCACTTCCACCACTCTACCCAACTTTTGCTGTATTTCATGCATGTTTGAAAGATGGGTAGGAACATTTGTAGTGATTTGCTAATTACAGTCATTCTGTATTTAATCCCGCTTCCTCAATCTACCTCCTCCCCACTCTTTCAAAATTTGTGCGTGTTTGTTCGGACAAAGAAATGCCCAAGAAACTTAGGGATGTTACGATGGATTTCAGCTGACTAAATAAAGAAACTTTCCATCAACAGAATGATGGAAAGCTGGATAAATACATGTCATTTGAATATGACAAAAAATAATCAAAATATCTATCTTCGCATTTCTCTAAAAAAATACATTTCTATGTATACAAAAGTTTTTCGTCTAAATAAAGTGATCAATAGTATTGACAGAGGCTATATCCCATAATTTGGGGACCACGTTCAAGGCTTTGTACCAATTTGACACTAAAGAGCTCATTATTACCAAGAAAAAAACGCAAATGATCTATTCATAAACAGATTCCCTTTCCCGCTTCCCTTTTATATTCTTGCTCCACATTCTACTCTTGGATCCTTTGTGCCTCTGGACCTTTTGATGACGTACGTTATGTACTGCCCCAGAAACTACAAACCAATCTCTTACACAACCTATAATAAATTTGCAAGACTTCCGCCTCTCCCACCATCAAAAGTATTTGAATAAAAACTATAAAAAAAAGTATGGAAGAAAAACTTGGAGAAACAAAAGCTAGAAAGCCTAGTTGTTTAAAAACATTCATAAAAAAAATAAACTTTCTCCTCATATTGAGCTGGAGTGAAAGCAAATTTCTCTTGTGTGGTTCCTTCTATCTGCTCCTTGTCCACAACATTTGTAAACGGGAACAAATATTATTCGAGCCAACGTTCAGAGTGGTGTGTGTATACATTTGTGTCTATATCGGCAACTTTCTTTCCTCCCCTCAATTTCCCTCCATTTCATCGTTTTTTCTACAAAAGAGAAAGAAGAAGAAAAAACTATGGAAAAGAAATAAAAAAGGAATAAAAAAAGTTTAGTGCTCATACATAATTGTAAATGGCTTTTTGAAGCCTTTGTTTTGATGACCCTTCTAGACCTGTCTACATCTTTTCCTTTTCTCTTTTGTTTTCGCCGGGGAAAAAAAGAAGGAAAAACAAACGAGGGATGCGAGTGAATGAGCGCATGGGAGCGATGATGTAAAGAAAGAGTGGGAGGGATAGGAACATTGACAAAAAATTCCTTCTTTCCTCCTTCACAAAGTTGACATTGTTTAGCTAGGCCCACACAGAATGTCACATATACACACAAAAGCCTGGATTAGGAATAAATGCGAAAGTAAACAGTTACTTAGTTGGAGAAACACAGGGAAAGGGATTTCAATGTTGTCAGTGTCATCAACATTTCTCAATTACCGTCTTGAGAACGGATTCAAATGCTCATGGCACAGTAACCAATGGGGACCGATGAGGGTAGGGGGACCATTTTCCCACAGAGAGATTCGGACTTTGCCAGGGAGGAGAGCTCAGGGTGAGATAAATACAAATGTAAAAAAAAATAGATGAGAAGGAAAAAGTTTTTGAGCAGGTAGAGACATTAGGTGGGAAAGGAAACCAAATGCTGCACAGGGGAGAATTATCAAATGGAAAAGGAGAATCGCAATCTTTGTGCAAGAACGACGATGGACAGAGAACTTGAACGGAGAAGGCCAAGCAATTAAAGAAGAGCCATTTCGTGCGCAGAGAAAACGGAGAATCATGAAATAAATCACAGAGAGAAATGGAGAGGAAACAGGGAGCAGAGAAAGAAATTGACAGGGAGAGAGACCGAGAGAAATAGACAGGAAGAGAGACTTCAATAGAAATGGGCAAGAAAAGAGACTCTGATAGAAACAGCCGGGAAAAGGGACACAGAGAGAGGAATTGTGAGGAAAAGGGACAAAGAGAGAGAGAGCAAAATATCAGAAAAATGGAATCTGAGAGAGAAATGGAATGTAAACAAGAGACGAAGAGAAAAAAGGGAATAGTCACCTTAAGAGACATGATGAAGGTCAAAAGAAAGAGATGATAAGAGAGAGGAAAAGAGAGAGAGAGAGAGAGAGAATAGTAAATAGCAGGATAGGGATGATGTAAAAACACAATGAAGATAGAGGCAGCGGGGGATTTCAAATACCACTGAATGGGTCTTCCACCTCCCCTATTCTCCCCACCAAAGAAAAAGAATGTGCATGTGCCTGCCCACGTTGTTAAGCCTAAAAGAGAGCCTGGAGGCTTTTTTTCTGATGTGGAGGAAAAATAAACGGAGCCCTTTCTCCCAGTACTTTACACTCATGATGTTTTCACAAGTCACACTTGCCTCACTCTCTGTAGAAATATACACAAACGCGGGAGTATTTTTTTTTCTCTCTCTCTGTGTGATGATGATGAACGTCTGAGAAAAGACTCCCTCGTTGACGACACAACTGCTGCTTTCGACTAGCACTACTACAACAGTCCCAAAACGACATACTTTGCCAAGTACCCATGCGAAAAAAAAAAAACTTCTCCCTTTGCTATACATTTTGTTTGAGGAGCTTCCTATCTCTGCCGTAAGGGAATATGTATATATGCTCAAAGTATGAATGTTATTACGTGTGTGTACATAGGTTTTACATATAGGAATGGTATCAGTACATATCAATAGGACATAACCCTAAGTGATACATACAGACATTCCCTCACGAGATTCCTCCCCTTCTCCATCTCCTTTTTTGCTCCTGGGTTGCTATCAGGGAAAGTAGAGCATTGCAGACGTAAAATGTAAACACTATTTTCACCCAACATTCTGTCAGACTTTTGTGCAAACAAGGTCGGGAAAGAATCAAATGCTCTAATAATATTTTCATACGACTCATCCTTTTTCACTTGAAGCTATCTCGGAGCCAAGTCCTTTCTCTCCCTAGCCTTCCCTACTTTGTTTTGTGGGTATAATATAGCGCTCTTAGTATAGCGAATGTGTATAGACTGTAATATGGGAACATATTTGAGGAATGAAAGTATATTATTTTTACCTCACACGCTCTACTGAATATATGACTGTTGCTATGATTACATCCCTTTTTCTTCTCCTCCGGTCATACCATGTACCATTACAGCTTTGTGCGTGCCTATAAAATGTAATGATAGAGAGAGCCAACATGGGAAAGAGAGGGAACGAGAGAGGGAGAGAGAGAAAGAGATAGAAGGAGAGAAAGTACAGGGGAGTATCCACTCCATCGAGGGAAATAGACATGATTCCCTCGGACATTCGGTAATTGAATCAACTTTCCGGGTGAACACATTAAATTTCCTCTTCTTCCTCTTACTCCTGCCACTTGTACCGGGTGCTACTACACATAGATCTGGTAGTAGGACTTCCTCTTACATGATGGAGCAAAAAAGAAGGAACTTTTCCCTCCAACACATTTGCTAGAGTGAGGGCGGGGGTTGAACGGACATTGGAAATAAGAGGAAGAGACCATTGGAGATGGAATCAAGGGAATGAAAGAGAGAAAAGAGAGAGTGTAACAGAGGAAACGAGAGAAAGAGAGAGAACCAGAGAGAAAGAGAGAGAAAAAGAGAGAGAGAAAGAGAGAGAGAAAGAGAGAGAGAAAAAGAGAGAGAGAAAAAGAGAGAGAGAAAAAGAGAGAAAGAGATCGAGAGAGAGAGAAAGGGAGAGAAA
>JAQGBT010005403.1:0-14384 GCA_034698585.1 Disparrhopalites patrizii
ACAGAGAGAGACAGAGAGAGAGGGACAGAGAGAGAAAGAGAGAGGGACAGAGAGAGACAGAGAGAGGGACAGAGAGTGACAAAGAGAGAGACAGAGAGAGGGACGGAGAGAGAGAAAGCGGAAAAGAGGAGAATGTGGGAGGACATTCATTGCAAATGTGACTGATGTCTTCGGAGGCTGAGCCAAATTAATGTGTTGAAAGGGATTGTGTGGAGGGGGAAGGGGATGGAGTGAGAGGTGGAGGGAGAGATAGAGAAAGAGAGAGAGGAAGGGAGAGGGAGGGAGAGACTCCTTGAGAGTTTGATCTTTATTTGGTCGGGTAAGAAGGGTAATCAAAAGACATTGGGTTTTCTTAATTGGTTGCCTTGACTCATATGGTTGTTGTTGGACCATTGCCCATGTGTCTATACGTCCTGTCCCTTTTTGCTCCAGCCAAAAAACCTAGGATCAAGATGGGAAGAAGGAGAAGATGAGAGAGTGAGTGAGTACAAGACGGCCTGCACGTTCCCTTTCTCCGTCTCTCTCTTTCTCTCTTTTTCTTTCTCCCTCTCCCTCTTTCTCTCTCCTTCTCTCTCTCCTTCTCCCTGAAACTGTGTGGAAAGGGAGCACGGAGTACTTTAGTAGTCCTCTCAAGATCAATCAATTACATACAAGGCCCGTTTCTTTGGCAATCTGTCTCTCTCCTTCCCCTCACCCTCCATCTTCTTCTTCTTCTTCTTTTTCCCTCTGTCGGCTAATGCCTGGACGAGTGTGGCCGACAAGGATACATCATTGGGCTTTGTGGAAGACTCCTGCCATTGGCGAACAAGCCCTAAATCAACTTGGGGGATTGATTTGCTCATGCCATTAAAAGTGTGTGTGTGTATGTGTGGATTCATGCTGTCCTGTAGTGGTAAAGGTTTTTCTTTCTTGTTTTTCCCTCTTTTCATTCTCTCTCTCTCTTGTTTGGTCTCCCAATTTTTTTCCCCTGTCGTCCCCGTTGTTCATCCACAGGCTCCTGATGCTCACGTTATGTTCCTGCCACCGCCACCACCAAGGGAAAAGAGGAGCTGTTTTTTTTGCAAAAAAAAGGAGCTGTATCCTCTTATTTTCCCCCTATTATTCCTATTATTACTGTACTCGAGTTACACAAAAGGTTTCCCCCTCTCTTTTTCTTCTAGTCTTAACTGGGAGGAGGATGGGAAGGGAAAAACAGTCCCTGACATGAGAGAATAGGGAATAGCGTTCCTAGGAAAGGCTTGCGTGTGCTCATAACGTAATGTGAGGATAAACTGTGTGTGGAGGAGGGAAGAGAGACTCTGGAAAAGATGTTCTGCCTCCTTGTAGTCACGGTTTGTCAATCTTGTAAGGATTGAGCGTTTGACTACTTTCCCCCCTTTCTCCTCCTTTTTTTTTGCCGACCTTAAAGAGGGAAGGAGAGAGAAAGTTGACTGGAGCTCTATTGTGACAGTCCCAAGCTCCATGCATGTAGTTGTGGAGGTGCTCATGCGAACTTGACTGTGACTTTACGTAATTATTTTTTGCAGACTCAGCACCACCACTTTATGTAGTGTCCTTGCTCTTACTCGAAACTTGATATTTTTTTTTACTTCATATTTTTCCTCCCTCCTTTCTCCCGTTTTTGGACTGTTCACTGGAACCAGCGTAAGCATTTGCTGAGGTTCCTTTTCCCCCATCTCTGGATTTTTCCTCCACTTGTTACATGGAAGCGCCTCTCCAAGGAAAAAGACTCTTTCCCTTGTCCTTCCTGCACTAGTTTTTTTTACTACATTTCCACTCTACTTGCTTCAGTACGTGGCCACAGACCACATGAGTATGTACTAGATACTTCTTCAGGGATTCTTCCTCTTTTGCGGGGCTTCAGTCTATTTTGTGGGGTTAGAAAGGAGGAGATAAGGGCTGAGTAATAGCGAGAAATAGACGCAGGAAGAGAGAGAAACAGAGGGAGAAAGTGAGAGGAGAGACAGCGAAAGAGGGAGAAAATGAAGGGAAGAGATAGAAAGAAATAGAAGCAGAAAAAAATGAAGGGAGAAAATGAGAGAGAGAGAGAGAAATAAAGGGTAGAAATGAAAGGAGAATGAGAAAGAAATAAAGGGAGAAAGTGGGAAAAAGAGAAGAAATAAAGGGAGAAAGTGGGAAAAAGAGAAGAAATAAAGGGAGAAAGTGGGAAAAAGAGAAGAAAAGAGAAAGAAAAAACGAGAAGAAAAGAGAGAGGAAACGAGAAGAAAAGAGAGAGAAAACGAGGATAAAAGAGAGAGAAAACGAGAATAAAAGAGAGAGAAAACGAGAATAAAAGAGAGAAAGAGAGAGAGAAAACGAGAATAAAAGAGAGAAAAAGAGAGGGAAAAAACGAGAATAAAAGAGAGAAAAAGAGAGGGAAAAAACGAGAATAAAAGAGAGAAAAAGAGAGGGAAAAAACGACAAGAAAATACAGGAAAAGCAAGCGAAAGAAAGAGAGAGAGACAAGAGAGAAAAAGCGAGCGAAAGAAAGAGAGAGAGACAAAAAGGGAGAAAAAGCGAGCGAAGGAGAGAGAGAGGAGAAAAGAGAGCGATAGGGAGAGAGAGAGAGAGAGAGAGAGAGAGAGAGGAAAAAACAGAGCGATAGAGGGAGAGAGAGAGAGAGGAAAAACAACGCGATACAGGGAGAGAGAGAGAGAGGAAACCCACCCAAACCATATTATGCACAATGTTTCTTGTACGTTTTTTGTGATTCTTGTTGCTACTATTATTCTTCGTCCTTCACTGCTAAGAAAGGAAGGAGAAAGTTGAGAGAGATAGGGCTTCTACTATGCATGTGTACCCGTAGTATTTTATGGATGTGATGATGCCCGGTTTCGGTTTTTTTCCTGGCTGGAGGAGCTGAAAAAAAGGAGGAGGAGGTTGAGAGAGGAGGAGGAGAAAAAGAAGTAGTAGTAGCAGTTTTCCCAAATCAGATGCTTACCTTTTGAAGATGAAAATAGGGAATTTATATGCAAAGTTTCTTTGAACGGCTTTCTCATGATGTTGCTATTGTGAGAATTTCCCTCTCTTCTTTCTCGCTCTTTCGTTTTCTCCCCTTATTCTTACCCTCCTCCTTCTCTCCACCATTCTGCTATTATTTCCTTGAAATAGTGAGAATTCAACTGGGGAGTCGCAAATCAGTTGGTGTGTCGTTCTTATATTTCTTCTTTCCTTTCTTTTTCCGTCTCTCCTTTGCTCCCTCTCTTCCTCTGTTCTTCTCCTCCATTGAATTGGCACTCCTTAAGGACGAGGAGGAAGGGATAGGAAGAAAAAATGGCTGATACAGCCATTTCGCCACCCGCACGTTTTTTTTTCCTTTCTCACTTTCGTCTTGTTTCTTTCACAAGAACAAGGAACAGAGAAAGACTCAAACGCGGTTTCTCTTACATAATTCTCTGTCGCCTTTCTTTTGGTTACAGTTTTTTTTGGTAGGAATAGGTTGGAAATAAAGGAGGGGACATTAGACCAATATTCTGACTATGTTTGTCTGCATGTGGATGTGAAATACTACACTCGGCGGACCTCCTTAAAATTGGAGGGTAGAATGGCTTCTGTCTCTCTCTGGATCCACTAATCTCGTCCCTCTCTCATGATTATTTGGGAAAACAGCTTTTGTACTCAACCGGCGAAGAGTTATATTCTGTTGAGCCGTGTTTACTTTTCAGATTTCCCTTTTTGTATCCCCCAAATTGCTCTCCAAATTTATTCCATGTGTATGTACATGTGCCGTTAATCTATAATTATTTATGAAATCTAATACTGTACATAGTGAAGCTCTGCATAAGGAACTAGAGAGAGAGGGAGAGAAAGTAAAGCGATAACTGCCACATCGTCACGTGCAGTTAGAAGATTGGAAGCGGAAATTTGAATTTCCCATCCATTCCCAATACAGTCCTACCAAATATGTATCTTCGGGCTCCTTGACAGCATTTGTAAATCCAAGTTTGTTTCCTGTACACAGCAATAGTCAGGACGATTAACTAGAAGTGTCGGAGACGAGGGTTTTCAGTTACATAGTAATTCATAGGAATTGTCGAACCTTCAAAGCAAAATTGGGGGAATTATGGTCTCCACCAGAAAGAGTTAGGAGTAGATTACTTTTGGTGGAGCAAAACATAATTCCAAGGAGCGATTGAGACAGCTCAAAAAAATTAAGAGAAAGTCGTAGAAAAAGACGTACTCGGAGAGCTAAACAGATTTTAAAGAAGAATGGTAAGAAACATAGAGAAATGGAGAAAACACCACGGAGAGAGAAAAAGAGACAGAAAATCATGCAGATAGAATCAGAGACTGAGAGAAAGAATTAATCTAAACAGAAAGAAAACGAAAAGGAGTAAATAAACCAGAGAAAGGGAGGGAATGAAGGAAAATAACAACGCAATTCGAATAAAAAAACAGAGACAACTTCAGAGATAGAGATGGGATAGAAACCCAAAGAGAATAAGAAAGTGACAAAAACAGAAAGTCAACGAAAATAGAAAAATACTAAGGGGAAGAAAGATGAAAAACAAAAGACACAAAAACAGAAAAAAATACAAAAGCAAAGAAAGCAAAATAAAAACAGAAATACAAAAGCAAAGAAAGCAAAATAAACACAGAAATACAAAAGTAAAGAAAGCAAAATAAACACAGAAATACAAAAGTAAAGAAAGCAAAACAAAAACTGAAATACAAAAGCAAAGAAAGCAAAATACAAACAGAAAGAGACAAAAGCAAAAAAAGCAAAAGAAAAACAGAAAGAGACAAAAGCAAAGAAAGCAAAAGAAAAACAGAAAGAGACAAAATCAAAGAAAGCAAGAGAAAACCAGAAATACAAAAAGTAGAGGTAGGAAGAATAAAAAAGCCGAATGCAAATCCGGATATAACGGAAAAACAGAAAAAACGGATTCCGATCAAATTTGTAAGAGAAACGAAAACAGAGACAACCCGGAAAGAACTTCAGAGAGGAGAGGTCGGATAATAGAAAAAGAGACAAAACCCGGGAAATTCCAGCTAAAAACAAAATCAGTTCAAAACCCAGGGAAAAACACAGCAAGAGAGAAGAGAGAGAAAATCGGGAAAAAGGCCAGAGAGAGCGAATGGGATCCATTGAAAAAAGGGAACTAGTGTGAAAGTGTAACAACAAAGTCTTAAAAAGACGAGGAGGAGGTGGTGGAGGAGGAGGAAGAGGAGATGAAAGGAAGGCGTAAGAGAAACCCTGTGAGTGCATGAATGAATAAAGTAGGGTGAGGAGGAGAATAGAATGAGAATGATAGGTGTGAGGGAGAAAGGACGACGAAGAAGAAAAAGAAGCGAGTGAAAAAAAAATCGATGTTGATGGGCAGCTCCGAGCTTTCCTAATGCATTTGATCGCCTCGGCACCTTACACGAAAAAATACTTAGCATGGATGCAATGGAACATGGGGGTGATCTGGATCTATTCATACGCCGTTTTTTTTCTTCTTCTTCTTATACTTGTTCTCCAACAAAATCTCACTTCATTCATCATCCTCTGTCCAGAAATATATTGGAGGAAGCGGGTGGCGGAGGGAAAAAAGGAGTAGTAGAAGGAGGAGGAAGTGAAGGAGCTCTGTAAGGAGGCAGAGGCAAAAATCCTCCTCCAAGTCTGGTGTCAGTCCAAAGACTGAAACATGATCACTTCTCTCTCTCTCCTTTTTTTCTCTCTCTCTCCCTTTCTCTCCACATATTTATCCTTCTCCGTCTTTCCTTCAAAAGTATCCCCCAGTCTTTTTAAGACCTACCATTATCACTACAACTGCTCCTTTTTCCTACTACCACTACCATCACCTCATCTTCTCCCCCTCAACCATTCACTTCCTTTTAGGGTGAGAGAGGTGCAAGTGCCAATACAGTTTGTAGTAAAAGTAAAAGAGAGAGAGAGAGAGGAAAAACATTTTGGGAAGAGGACGAAAAGGAGCTGTGATCCGGTAAAGAAAAGGTGGGTTTATGGCCCACATTATCATTGTACAGGGCCATATTCACTGAGAGCCTGAGGCCTTGATGAGCCACATATTCTCTCCCCTCTTTCCGTTTTAATTTGCGGTTGTATCTATAAAAACCACTGTGTGAAGTGCAATGTTCCAAAACGCCTGGGAGTTTAGCACCCGTCCCGCTCTTCACTCAAAGGTCTCTTTCTCTTCCCCGTCACCCTCTCTCGTCCCATATAAATGGGGTCCCTTTTACCCCGAACCGCCACTCACACATACACAATGAACGGAAAACCCGAGGAAAATGTCTTACGGTCTTCTTGAACCTACCACCACCATCAATACCGGCCAGGCTTGGTGGAAATGGAAAGACAGGGAGAATGTGAAGAGATGTCAAGAAAAAGGAGGAATGCAAAGATATCAAGGGCAAGGTCTTAGTGGTTTGGCGGGAAAGAGACGAACAGGAAGGACAAAGAGACAAACTGTGGACGTAGAGAGATGTTCAAGGAGTTTCTGAGCAAGGTGAGACATTAGAGAGATGCACAGAGCAAGAAAGACAAGAACGAGATGAAGGGAAATGAGTGAATACAAATAACGGAGAAATACAACATAATATGTGTTGAAACGAGAAAAATAGAAAAAGTCTAGAGAAAAGCTGGGCCAAGACATGCGAGAAGCAATAGCAAGGAAATCCCGGAAAAAGGGAAGGAACGAAAATTAGAAATGCAAAATAATGAAGATGTAATGCAAAATAAACAAAAAACCAAGAAGGATGAAACACAAGAATATAACAAGAAAGGTAAAAAAATCAATAGATCAAGGGCAAGAAAAAAATCAAGAAAGTAAGGGGAAAAATTGAAATACGTGACGAGACGTACAAGGAACATCAAAGAAAAACGGCAGACAAAACAATAACCAAAAAACGAGAAAGATGATAAAAAGAAAAGAAAAATGAAGAAAACGCCTTAAAGGATAGGGAATAAAAATGAAAAAAGCAAGAGAGAAATGGGAGAAACAAGGAGAAAGTAAATGCAGAAGAAAGTACCGACTTAAAAAATAGAATGTAAAAGACAGGGAGAAAGCTCCGGGAAAAAAACGTGAAAACTGAGACAGGGGCAAAAGGCTGTTCGAGAGAAACAGAACATGTTTTTTGTGGTAGTCAGTTCCAATTGTAGCTGTAGTTGTATGCTTGTAGCCGTAAAGTGGAGAAAGTGATATGTGTCGAAGAGTGCTGTGATCATAAAAAGAAGAGAAAGAGTATTGAAAAGGAAGGAGGGGGAGAATGAGAAAGGAAAAAAAAGAAAGAAAGTAAAAAAAAAAATAGGAACCATGTGTATGTGTATGTACGTGCCGGAGAAAGATTGAATGGATGTGTGTGTGTGTGCACAACTGTATGTGTGTATTTAAATGTGTTCACTATAATGGTTTTAGTAGAGGCTCTACTTCCAATCGAAATGCATTATGCGGAGGAAATGGTGTGTAAGATAAAAATGAATGCTGTCGATCGATGGATTGTTGCCTTCCACACACACACACACCCACCCATACATACACAGTTTGTTGATGCTGCCGACTTCTGGGTGTCACTGACGGCTAAGAGCCTCTAATCGTAAAGACGTGAAAGATGGACTTGGTCCTTGTATGCATTACCTCTAGTCCTACGTGCCTCTTAAGAATTTCTTTCCATACTTTTTCCCTTTCTCTCTCTCTCTCTTCCTCTAGAGACATGCAGACATGTGTGGGTACATACATGCATCTGCTCTTGGCTTTTTTAATGCTTCTCCTTCTTCTGTACAAAGATAGCACTTATATGAATTACACACATACATACAAGAGGTCCGGAGAGAGAAGGAGACAGAGAGTTTGACGATCATGTTTGTGGAAATCAGTGGACCGCATTTCTTGTCTGTTTGACTTCCTACTACACAATAACGAACCTGTTTCTCCCTCACTTTCTCTCTGTTCTTGAATTCTCTGTGGCTTTCAGTTTCTTCTCTGTAGCTTCTCTGTAGCTCTTCTGCTCCTTTCTTTCTCTTTTTAACTTTCTTCCTATTTCCCCTCATTTTACTCACTTTCTCGTTCTCTCTTTTTCCGCTTTCTGTCTCTTTAATCCTTTTCTCTTTCCTCTTGCTCTCTCTTTCTCTCTCTCTCTCTCTTTTCTCTTTCTCTCTCTTTTTTCTATTTCTCTTGGTTTCATTTTTTTCTCTCTTGCTTTTCTTTTTCTCTCTCTTTTCTTTTGTTTTTCCCTCTCCCCTGCTAAACTCCCTTTTTCTCTCTGTGGCTTTGTTCCTGTTTACTCTCTTTTTCACTCGTTGCTCTTTCTCTCGCGCTGTCTCACTCGTTTTTCCTCGTTTTCTCTTTTTCTCTTTTTAGATATTTTCCTCTCTTTCACTCTCTCCTCCTTCTCTCTTTCACTATCTCCGCCTTGTCTCTCTTTCAGTATCTCCGCCTTTTTCAGTATCTCCGCCTTGTCTCTCTTTCTGTATTCAAATGTAGTTACTCTTTCTCTTCTCCTTTGAAATTTTGTCTCTGTCGCATCTTCCGTCCTCTCTCTCTCTCTGTCTCTCTCTATGTTTCCTCTTTCTGTTGCATCTCTCTTTATCTCTCCAAGATCTCTCGCTTTTCTTCCGTGTGTTTGTCGCTTCTCTCTCTGTCATCTGCCGTTTTCGCGTCGTCTTTCCATTTTCTGTCTCTATCGTCACAGCTCTTCTCTCTGCCATTCTTGCCTTTCTTTGACGTTTCCCTCTATTGCTATCGACTCTCTTCCGCCAGGTTGTTAGCTTACTCCCGTCTTTTTCCTTAGCTCCTCTCCGTCTCTGTTTCTGGCCTCTCTCTCTCCTTCCTCTTAGGACGTGTAGAGTGTGGCACGGCTCTTGTGTTTTGAAAAAAAAAACGGCTGGACTCAAGATTCGCCAAATAAATGGGAAGGCACTGGTGTGTTCCAAAAGGGAAAAGGGGAGATTTCCACGGTGCTTTTGGGGTGGAAAGCTAAAATAAATAGAGGGAGGCGGCAGAAAGAGAGGAAGAGAGAGAGAGAGAAAATAAAACAAATCTTGAACAACTCTCTCCTTCACTTCCTTCCTGTTTTTCATTAGGGCATCAACCACCACTACAGTAAAACACACAGAAAGTTTATCTTTTTTTGAGGTCAAAAAGTACGTATAAAGAGTTAAGCTATAAAACTATAAAGTCAAATTGAACCAACTAAATCCCTTTGGTATCTCTCTGAGAGGGAAGAGAGAGGGGGAGAGAGAGAAGAGTGTAGAAAAAAGTTTTATTTATTTCCCCCCCCCTACCTACCCCTTTTTTTACGACACAATGTATACGTGTGGGCTCTCATTTAGGTTGTGATCTCAAGAGTCATCCGCTCTTATGGATCCTACCTGTCCTCCAACAAGAGACGAGGTAGAGAGACGGTGTATTATATAGCCTGTAAAAAAAAGTACCATAAACAATGTCAGTACCTTTCCACGGGGGAGGTGGAGGGGGGGGGGAATTTTTGTGGAAAAGGCTTTTGTTGTATGAGGATGACACTGAAGGATAAGTGGGACGTAGAAATGTATGGAGGAGTTAGTTTTATGGTGATTATATATTTTTTCTCTCCAACAAACCATTCAATGACTTGACCTATAATGTTTCTTTCCCTATTTCTCTCTTCTAGCCGAGCCATCCTCTCCAACTTGGACGTCCTCCCGGAGACTCCGTGGGTCTCGTTGATGACAAATGATTTCTGGGGAAGTCCCCTCTCTCACTCGGGCTCTCACAAGTCCTTTCGTCCATTGACGACCCTCACCTTCCGCCTCAACTACTATTTCTCGGGCTTCAATCCATGGTCCTACCACGTGACGAACGTCGTCCTCCATACCCTCACCACGTGGTTATTTGTGAGGGTGGCCCGGGTCATTTTCAAGGCCCACAATTCCGGCAACACTCCCTCTGTCTTCACGGCTCTCAACAGTGATAATAAAACTAGTGTAGGTGTAATGAGGCGAAATCGGAAATTGGCAGTGTTGATCTCCTCGGTGCTCTTTGCGTGTCATCCCATTCATACGGAGGCTGTGACGGGGGTGGTGGGGAGGGCGGAGGTGGGCTCCACCAGCTTTGCCCTCGCCGCCTTCCTCCTCTACGTGAACCATGTCAAGTACCGGGATAAGCAGATGGTTCGAGTTTGTGGTCGAGTTTGTCCCTTCCACGACGCCATCCTCCCGTCGGGCCGTCCGGCGGGGGGGAATTGGAATGGAAATATCAATAACAATAACAACAACAACAATCAAAAGAATAAACAGAATGGTAGGGTGGAGCAACAGCAACAACCACTTCAGCCAGTCAAACTAGGACCAATGCCTCACGGATACCTCTGCAGCATCTTTTACCTGACCACCTCCATCATCCTGGCCATGGCTGCAATGTTCACCAAAGAACAAGGCATCACAATCCTTCTTATCTGTGCCGCCTTCGACATTGTCAGATCACTCATTCGAGCAAGACATTTTCAGGTGAGCGGAAAAATAAGTCTTTTTAAACATTTTTATCCTCATGTATATACAATATTTATACGTATAGATATGTAAATATTACCGCGCAATTACTTTTCGTATGTTTTCCAACCTGGAATTTGCCCGGGAACATATAAAAAATATAGCTCAGGATTCAATCGCTTTGACGGAACCTTCGACTTGTTAAGAACATGAGTGATAAGAGACAAATGACCGGTGTCAGGAATACGAAAGAGTTGAGCGTGAGAGAGAGAAAAAAGGCTCTCCCCTCCCCCACTTCCCCACCCATTCCTTTATTCGTGCCATGGAGCTAGTAGAGCATGGGAACGTTAGGTCTCTTGTATCTTTGTGAGGGAAAATAATATTTCTTTCTTCTCTCGGACAAGGGAAAAGAAGAGGAAAGAAAGTGCATACTCTGGCCCCTAGCAATATATTTCTTATTACCCATGGCCCTTGTCAAAATGTATGTATACGGCGAGGGAATAGACTCCCCTTTTTTTCCATCACTTATTCCCTCCGCTTTAATCGTTTACGACTACAACCATCCCAATATATAAGGCTGGATCGCCGGAGTCGGCAGGGGTTGTTTGTGATGGTGCCAGTGAAACGGATTTTGTCAAACTCCAGTAAGTACATGTAAGAGTGAGGGGAAACCCGGAGAGAGATAGAAGAAATTGGGAGAAATTTGGGAGAAAATGAACGAGAGAAAGTCGGAAGAAAAGAGAGCAAGTCGTAAAAAGAAAGAGAAAAAAAATCTGAAGAAGATTGAGAGAGAAGTCTAAAGAGAAGTAAAGAAATTCTAGGGAATAAACAGAAAGTTTCGAGAGAGACAGAAAGCCCAGTAGGAGCATAAGGAATTGTCACATAAGAGAAGTCTAATAATAGAAAATCCAAACAGGGAGAACGAAGAGAGAGTAAATCAGAGAACAGAGACACGAAGAGTCGCATGAGATAAATTCTGGACAGAAAAAGAGATGTCCGAAAACAGACAAAAGAGAGAGAAACCCCAAAGAAAAAACGAGAAAATTCGAAAATAGAGATATAGTTCAAAGAGAGAAGCAAGAGAGAAAGTCCGGAAAGAGAGAAAGTTCGGAGAAAGAGAAGAGAGAGATGAGGGAAAGTCGAAGAGAAAGTCCGAAGAAAGAGGAGAGAATGTTCGAAATGAGAGAGAATGTCGAAAAAGAGAGAAGAGAGAATGTCCGAAGAGACAGACAGTCCGAAGTGAAAGAGAGAAAGTCCGAGGAGAGAAAGTCCGAAGTGAGAGAGAAAGTCCGAAGAGAGAGAATGTCCGAAGTGAGAGAGAAAGTCCGAAGAGAGAGAATGTCCGAAGTGGGAGAGAAAGTCCGAAGAGAGAGAAGAAAGAAAGCGCAAAGTGAGAGAGAGAAAGTCCGAAGTGAGAGGGAGAAAGAAAAAGGAGTGAGTTATTGCTGACATTTTCCAGTCACATCCGAACGAATTATGGCTTATAGATAGACTCTTACACATTGTATGGACTTTGGGATCGTTTACTTTTTCTCTTTCTTCCCATTCTCTTCTCTATTTGCCTCATTCCCTCTTTTTCTATTACCCGACCTCCTCGGAATGGTGGCAATGATAATAATAGTCATTGCCACAATTCCACACAATCCTCTTTTCTTTCTCTCACTCTCTCTTACCCCCGCCACATCTTGGACTAGGACCCGGTGGCAATCAGTAGAAATTCATGTGGGAATCTCCCATACTCTCCCCTACTATTGTCCTCCTTTGATATGTAATGGACCCAGATTTACTAGTTTTTTTTGCTTCCTGGAAGAAAGCCTCTAACCCACAAAAGGAAAAATACCCTATCACACAACCCACTTTCAGCCTTTTCCAGATTATTTTTTTCAACATTGGCACCCAATTTTTCAAATAGAACCTGGGCGATAGAAATGGAGAAATGCAAGTTGGAAATGGAGGACAAGGAGTAATTAACATTATCTTGTCCATTTAATGATAATTATTGGGGAACATACACGAATGGGGAAGATATGGTAGTTTCCGAAGGGAAAGTGTTCTTACACTTTGGACTGCAAAGAATATCCGTAAATACATGCAGTGCTTTGAAGCAGTAGAGTCATTAACGAGAGCCGGCTTCCTCCCCTCACAAATGTTATCTGCAGATAATAAGCCCCAGACAAGGCTTGGGTGCGGCTCCTGTGCTTAACACTTATCGCATCCAGTTGACGACGTGATTGTTCGCACACGGCGGAACCAGATCAAAGCGGAAGGGATAAAAAAGGAGAAGAAAGGATAGAATAAAGGAGTTCAAAGGGGGAGAAAATAAATCTGGTTCACACATAAAAGCGATTAAAAGTTGAAGATAAAAAGAAAAACAAAAGGGAGAGAGTGAGTGCCAGGGACAAAAAAAACAAACGATGATGGTATGGCTCCCATAAAAAAAATCCTATGAATTCTTAGGAGATGAAAAAAAGAGCCATTCACTTTCAAAAAAGTTTCTTGATGGGAATTAAGAGGTCTGCACAAGGAAGATAAAAAAATGTGTGTACATAGAAAAGAGCAGAAAATCACGTGAGATAATGGCTCTAATGAAAATCTCACTCTCTCTCCTACTGTTTTGTTTTGTGACGGAGAAAAAATAAAGAATAAAAAACAGTATGCAACCCGGAAGAAACTGAGGAGCAAAATAATAGATCATCACGTTCCCATTCTCATGTTTTCTCTCACAAAAAAATAGAAATTCGTTTTTTCCCCTTCGCCAATCCCAAAAGGAAGATAATACAGTGAAAAAGATGTACAGTGGAAGAATTTGAGGAATTTTTCTGGGTTAGTGAAGGTAAGTATTGTGGAGAGACCCCAAAAAGACGAAGAAATATGGTAGGAAAGTTCTCCCACGACTCCATCCTCCATGTGGGTGCACATTTATTTTGAAGACAAAAAAAAAGTTTATGAATTTTTGAATACACAAGAGTAACTTTTTTTTTCTGGGGGGCGCTAACGCAAATGACTCCGACATTCTGCAACGGAGAGAAATGTATAAAATATAGGGAGAAATATTGACTGTGTAGTTTTTTTCTGGAGGTGCAAAAGAATTTTTTAAAGATATGGGTGTATATATGGAAGAAAAAAATGGAGAAAGTTGTGGGAGGCGGGGGAGAAAGGAGAAAAGTTCTTTTTCGTGGTGGGTGAATATTTCTTAACTTTGGATAGGGAAGGATTGAGAGGGTGGGTGGGAGGAGAGAGAGAAAGAGAGGAGACAAACGGAGAAAAGAGCAGGATAGAGAGAAAGAAAGATCTGTGGCAACATATTTTTTTCTCCAAGAGAAAGTCTACGCATGAGACTATATCCTCATTTTTTTCAAGGGTTTTCTTGTGGTCGTACAAGAACATGGAAAAAATAGTGTATCATGGTGAGTGCGTTGAAGATGTATTCCAAGTTTAAGTTGATGCGAGGGGGAAGGAAGAGGAATTGCGTACGATTTTCTTCTTTCAAGGCTTGTCGGTGTCTGGACTTAGCTCCATGTATATATTTTATAGACGTGTGACTCCACAATAATTTTTTCTTCTCTCTCTCTCTCTTTCACTCTTCCTTCCCCTCTCTATTTCTCTCTCTCTCTTTTCCCAGTGTTCCCCAAATACATCTTCCTCCCTTCGTCTTCGTCTTCTGTTTTCGTTTAAATACAATTCCCACTGTCTCTACTCGGTATAAAACTAACCATTCTTTTTTCCCTGGGAAATGTGTAAAGAACAAGGAAGAAGAGAGAGAGAGACAGAAATTTTGTAGTGAAAGGGTGGTGAAGGAGAAAAGTTGTAGCAGAAGAACTCCACTGGGGGAAGGAAGAGAAATGGAGAGCAAGTGAGAATGCATAAGATAGAGAAATATCGAGATAGTGAGGGAGTTAGACAGGGAGAGAGAGAGGGAGATAGAGAAGGAGTGAGAGAGAATAAAAGAGAGAAAGAGAGAAAGAGAGAGAAAGAAAGA
>JAQGBT010005404.1:0-14384 GCA_034698585.1 Disparrhopalites patrizii
CTCTCTCTCCCTCTCTCCCTCCCTCTCTCTCTCTCTCTCTCTCTCTCACTGTCTCCTTTCCCTGCATATTCTACACACGTGAGTGACACCCGAGCACCGCAGGGATAACCGCCTCTTTACACTCTCACTCCTCTTTTCCTCCTCCAGCCGTCCTCCTCCCCTTGAAGTGAAAGCTTTCTCCAACTTCCATTCCATTATTTCGCGTGCTCATTTAGAAGCCACATCTGAGAATTCTCCCCAAAGCATTTGAGTCAGTAGTAGTAGTAGTAGTAGAAGAAGTCGTGGGAGGAGCAGCTCTGAAGGAGGAGAAGTTCCTCCTTTTGACTCTTGGCCCCTGTACACACGCATATAAATTTAATTAGAAATTCTTGATTTGAAAATCAATTTGAGATATCGTAAAATCAAATTTGAAGAGAGTACTTGTAGTGTCTCTCTCTCTTCTCATACTACCACGAGAGACTCCAAGGGTCTTTTACTACTATGCAACAACTACTACAAGGAGTTACGAGGAGCAAAGATACTACTCCATTACACCCTGAACATTATTATAAGAGAAGGGGAAGGAGCTTTATACTTAATACCTTGAACCGGACTACATACTCTATAACTAACTATTTCTATGTACTACTACTACTACTACTACTACTGTAGAAGATACAAAGTAGCAACTTTGATCTCAATCTTCTTTTCTCTTTTTCTCAGGCGGAGTGCTCACAACCATTAGGCGAGGTATGCTGAGATTGTCCTAGTTCTTTCTCGTCTTCTCCTCTCCTTCTTCCTCTTGTACCAGAAGAAGGAGAAGCTGGTGCAGTTTCTGAAACTCTTATCAGACAAATGCTCTCCAAACACATTCATTTCCAAGGAGTGCTAGAAAGAGAGAGAGAGAGAGAGCCACGGTATCTATACATACGGGTGAAAGAGAAGGAGAAAGCTGAAGTGGGATGATTCGGGGAGGAAGAAGTAGAAGGAGGAGGAAGTGAAGGAGAAAGTGGAAACAAGTTATAAGCTCTGGGTAGCTTCTAATTTATTGTTATGATTGCGATGCTAATGAAAAGGAGTACCATTGTCATTGTGTTGGGTATTGGTGTTGGTGAGCCATTGAGAATTCTCAAAGACACATCGGCACCCTTACGTATGTAGGAAGACAATAGTAATAATAATCATCGTTGTAGTTGTAGAAGTAGTAGTATGTAGTCGTAGTATGAAGTAATAGCAGTAGTAGTAGTAGTCTCAAGAAGGAAATATTTTTTGCGCCCAAGGTGGTTGGTGGTGGTTGTGAGGGTGAGAGACACCGGGACAAATACAGTACATGCATGAAGGAATCAGTGGGAAAGAGGAGGAAGTGAGAGGGAGGGAGAGAGAGGGAGAGAGCGACGGAGAGAGAGACAGAGAAAGCTAGAGAGAGTTAAAGGAGTTTTAGGAATACAGGGAAAAGTAGACTTTGGGCTCTGCTCAAGCACTTTCTCCACTCTGACTTTTCTCCAGTGTTCGATTACACCGTCCCCTCAGTCTGTTTTTGAGCGTCGGAGCAGCCGGGTAGTGAGCCAGTTGCGGAGCTCTGTGTCTGATATTTTTATATAGTCTTGACAAAAGTCCTCACATTACTTGTAGCACACACTACTACTTGTTCCTCTTCTTACCACTTTAAACACTCTACAGTTTTTTTTTGAAGAACTCTCGGAGAAAACTTGTGGGGTCCTACTAACAATTACGTATTACTCCAAGCTACTTACACCCCTTCCTTGACATTCGCTTTCACCCTCTCGGCCATGTGAAAAGGAAGTGGAAGAAGAAGAAGAAAATAAAATACATTGTCTCAACTTAACTCAAAAGTTAAAACGTTTTTCTCTGTCCTCAGCCTTTTTTTCAACCTCCTCCAAAAGTCTCACCTCTGTCAAGAAGGGAAGACGTTCAGAAGAATCTCTTCCTTTATTCCTCCTTGTTGTGTTATTTGGTGTCAATGAAAAGTTTTTCACACCGTCAAGTGGAGCGAAAAGTATAGTGTTGTATGGGGAAAGCAAACTCTCTAGGAATTAGGAGTGACAGTTGAGTACAGGCGGAAAGAGCAAGATTTTACAAGGGAAATTTGTTTTCTGGGATAGACTTGGAGAAAATTTGTTGGGTGATATTCCTTTGCTTTTATCACTGGAATTGTTAAAAGTCTTACTTTCCAACCTTTTTTACCCTAGTGACAGTTGAAGTTTATACTGTGAATTATTTTCCGCCTTCATATAATCCAACAATTTGGGACGATTGTCAGTTGTCACGGAATCGGAATCTGAAACTACGGGGAAAAAGTGTTCAACACTGTTAATGCTTCCGGAAGTTCCTGACTTCTTCGAAACGTGCATATTGAAAGTGGAAGAATTTTTGTGTGGCAAAAAAAAAAAAATCTGGCACACAAAATTTCACACACAAACACGATTCAATCTTTTTGTGTCAATTACTTGAGAGAAGAGGCACTCAATAGGAATTCGGCTCTAAAATAAATAAATATTGCAGTCAATGCAAAGTACACTGGAAAGTGAATGAGCTTGTTTCTCTTTTCCGTTTTATATGAAAATAGACTGCACATAAAATGATTTATTTGCATGACTTCATTGGATAAGTCTTCTCCATACCTTCACTTACATTTCCGGCTATTGATATAGTTGTCATTTGGAATTTTCATGGCGAAAAGTTACCAGTTTTTTTTCTGGGAAATAAATACGTTACAAGCCTCTTATTGAAGACACCGCAACGTGAATGTTATTTCCCCCCCAAAAAACATTGTGTGCAACCTCGGAACTAAATTATATACGATATTAAAAAAAAGCATAATTATCAACCCACGTGAATGTTGTGTAATGACATTGTGACATAATAATTGTGAAGATTGTTCTTGAAAAGAAAATATGAAAACGGTCACTCTGGGATGTTACCAACAATAAATTACACGGTATGCTGTTTCCCATTTTATTATTAAATAACATGTTGGTCGTACGGAAAGTGTAAATGTATATAAAATGCACGTTTTCATTAATAAATGCCTGCATTCCCCCTCCTTCTCCGTCTTCCTGATAACGGGGTAAGAGAAGGACCTGTGTCAATCATCGTTTATTTATATTATGGTATTTTCCTTTGTCTACCCCTCGAAAAAAAAATAGAACTGTCACTTTTGGAATTTCAGCAACTCTGTCGTATTCGAGGCCTCCGGATACATAGAAATTGATTCCATTCCCCCCACAAAGTCTACATACATGAAAGTCCCGGAAAAGCATTTCTATCCAAAGACACTCCATTTTAGGAGCAACTTCCCTCCCGTCCTTTTTGACGACTTAATATTGAATTTCCTTCTTTTCTCTCCTTTTATTTTTAAAAAACTTCTTAGTTGTTTGTGAGGGTTTGCCCTGGGTTTTTTCCTGTTGTTGTTGCTCAACTTCTGAGTCCCTCTTTCTCCATTTCTACTTGGATTGGGAATGTCTTTCTTCTCTTATTTCCCTTGTTATCATTATATATACCTGAGGTAAATCTACAGGCTTTCTTACACATAGGTGAAGGGTAATAAAAGGATCATGTCAATTCTCTCCTCCAAAACGATTGCAAAATCTCCTTTTTCCCCATCACCTCTCGGTACCTCACTGTAACGAGGATGCGAGAGGTAATGGTTTCTTCCTTGCGGAAGTTGTTGAGATAGAGAGAGCAGTTGACGAGAGCACAAGCAATTATTGCGGGCATTTGCCTGGAAGGCACATAGGCAAACAGGATCTGTGTACTTGATATATGGACATTGCTTAAGAATGGAAAAAGTTAATACTGTGTGTTGGCTTTTTTTTCACCATGTTTCTCCTCCACTCAATTATCTCACTTGCATTGGAGTAAAAAATAAAGGATATGTTTGTACACATGCATACTGTAGTTCCAAAATGGTGTAATTCCATATGTAAAAAATTCCTAGGAGAGAAGGAAAGGACACGTCATATAATGCCTATTCGAAGGGAGAAAATACATTTTTGGGGGTTTAAAAAAATATTTCCTTCAACCTAATATCTCTCAAGAATGGAATAAAGCTTCGGTAAAGTACATTCATTTTATGGGGGGAAAATATTCATTTTGAATTTGGGCTTGAACCGTTTTGGAACTGTACCGTTCATATGTAGTATTATTTACTAGATACGCCTTTATATTAGTACATCTGTCTGTTACATTTCATCATTCTTGCAAAATAATACCCGTTTCTGCTTCTTCCTCTTTATACGTACGTAATTCATTCTCCCCATAACGTACACACATACGCCGTCCCTCATAATTCTCCCTTGACTGCTGGAGTTGAAAATGGAACAGCCAGAAGAAACTTTATGGAGTTGCAAGAAATAACGTATAGAGAGAAAGGCCGCCGAAAAAACGGGATGTGAGAGGGGATATATAAATCGTCCTATTGGGAAATATTCTCTCCTCTCTATGTGCTTTTACCCTATTAATTTATAGTGTGTAGAAATTATATAGATTTTTTATTGCCATGTACGCCTCTACTAGTACACACATCTGAATTTCGTTTACCTTTAGTGAGTTGTGGGAAAAAGTTGTTAGAATGATTATGTATGCTATGCTTCTTACATATAAAGGAGGAGGTGGGGAGGAAAGGGAATGAAATAACAACAACAAGATTACCACAAGTTTTTTTTTATCCGAATAGTATTACGCTCTTAGGATATGGAAGTAATAGTAAGAAGTGTCGGTCTGAAATGGATTATTATGAGAATGTCACACTCTCCCCCCGTTGATCATTATATAGTTTGGAAAACTTTCTCTCTCTCTCTTTCTCTCTCTCTAGACGCTCTTTCTCTCTCGGTGCTCTCACGTTTCTTCACACTAATAAGTTTCTTTGACATTTTTCTTTTTTAGCCGCAAAACTCCCTCTCACTTTCTCTTTCCCTTCCACTCGAACGGTAGCAGCTGGATCCTACATGGGCTTTTTTAAAAGGCTATAAATTTTAGAGGGGAGGGGGGAGGTGAAGCCAAAATTGCAAATTTTTTCCAGTGTGTTATTATTATTATTTTCCCTTACTATTATATTTTTGTTACTACTTTCACTTCCCTCCTCCCTCCACGTACTCTTCATCTCCGCGAACAATATCTGTTATTTGTTGTTACAGAAATATATATATATACGTATAATACACTTGCACAAAAGAAAGAAAGAGAGGAGTGGGAGAATTTTTTTTTTCGCTCTTCCATGAATGACATATTCATTTCTTTGGAGGTACAATATATGGTGGATGATGAATTATAAAGTAAGTTAGAATACGTTTGGGATGAAAATTTTTAACAATAACATGAAAGAAAAACTCCTTTTGAAAGATGTTAACGTGAAATATGATGAAAAAGAAAGTATCCTACTATATGAATTACAGTATTAGGATGTGTGTGTGTGTGTGTGCTCAAGAAATATACAATTGCGGATTTTGAAGGAGAGCATGCATGGTTGCAAAATATTGGAAATGCAGTGAAAAAAGAAATAATCGTAATAAGATTATTTCCCTTTTTTTTCGCAGCTACTCCTACTACTATTACTATACAAAAGTAAATGGGAAAATGTTGAGGAGAGGGGGAGGAGAGAGAGAGAGAGAGAGAGAGTAAAAAAACTTTTCCCTTGCCTCCTTTTGTTGATAGAAAATATTAAAATAACACCACAAGAATGGGGAGAGTTCTTGGAAGGAGTATGAGATAGTACATATTGGTGATTCTCGTTATTACAACGACTGGAGCTACTTTAAATCTGCTCGCGAGCTATCTTCATCCTTTTGAGGGGGAGTTAAAAGGAACAAATAGTAATGTGGGGTTAAATCCAGATTTTCTGAAGAGAGAGGGAGAGAGAGAGAGAGGGTCCCTCACATACCCATGCCTACAGGGCTCTGGAGGCTCATTCAGACTTCAGATTTCTTTCTCCCCCAATACAATCTTAGCTTGAGGGTGAAAATGATCTCTTGATCCCATATTGTGTCACTTGCTTTTCTCTTACAGGAGCTTTTATTACATCAGTAGTTTTTTTTTTACTTCGGCTGGTCCTATGACAAAAAAGGGCAGCTTAAAACACTCAGAAATGCTTCTGGCTTACATGTCATTCAAAATTTGATTTCTTATTGACACTGACGAAACCGTCTAGGTTTTGCAACCCTCAAAAAAATCTAAAGGCTATAAGCTAAACAAGATTTTACGCTTTAAATTCATGAAATTTATAAACGAAACAGAATGGAAAGGATTCAGTAACTGGGACAAAACGGTCAAGATGCCGTCCACGTAAGATAATATTTTTTGCCTTGAAGAGTTTGGATGTGTTTTTTTCTGTTCACACAATTTGCCCCCATAATTATTCAACAATTTCTATAGAAATAAATGCATTCCTTAATATGACATTTATTTTACTGGTAATTGGTACATATTTTCAAATCTCCTTTTTTCAAATAGAAATTACAAATAGGAATTTTAATTTGAAACATCCACAGAAAAATTGTAATAAAATAATCCTCGACGAAGGGGGGCGGACGAAAGGTTTCAAAGGACCCACTACAGTAGAAATTCACAATTGTAAAAAGGAAGAGATGGATTTAGGAAAAAAGAGCATGAAAAGAATAGGCCATAGAGAAGAGAAAAAATTATGATTTCTTTTTTTTTTTTCGGAACTTTTTTTCTGAAAAGAAAGTTGGTATAAAGTTGCGCTTGAGCGAGCATGTATCTATGTATGGCTATATGTTATGATATACCTACATTAAAAAAACAGAAAAAACCATCTTTTCTTCTTCTTTATTCCATTTATACACATCTTTCATATATCGAAAAACGGGATAAAAAAGTAAACTTGAAAAAAAAATTATATATAGATTTCATCTTCCCCTTTCCCTCCACTTCCTCCCACCCCCAAAAAATTTGTTATGGTTTAGAAAATCCGAAGGAAATAGAAGTGTGTGTAACCGTGTGTGTGTGTGAGTGTCTGTATTTGTGTGATATGTATCGAAAAGATAAATGACTTTAGAACGATCGCCTTTTTTTCCCTTTCTCCTCCCCCCCTTCGTTTTCCCGGACGACAGGAAGGTTTTGCTTTCTCTCCCATCTCCCTCCTCTGCCACGAGGATTGGTTTAGTTGATGTGTTACATCGGTGATGATAGGAAATAGTAATAGTAGGTGACAGGGAGATAGTGGTAGGTAGTAAGTACATTTATTTCATTATGTATCATCCCTTTCCCCGGATACATGTATGGCTCTTAATATTCAACATTATAGAAGAAGGCACAAGTTTAAAAAAGAAGAGTAAAAAAAAATATTTCCCACAGAAATCACTCAAGCTTTTAGTGAGACGGTTAAAAAGTTTTTACTTTCACCAGTTCCATCTTTTTTCCCCTTTCCGGCTACGTGTGTTGTAGAAATATTATTATTATGGAAAAAAGAGAAGAAGACGAAAAAAACGTGGGGGAGGGGAGAGAAGGGAGAGAAAGGAGGCGGATGGAACAAAGATGGATCTTGTGCATACGTGCGGAGATAAGCTCTATCTCCCTTTCCCTTTTCTATACACTTTCTTTCTTTCTTTCTTTTTCTCTGTCTCTCTGTTTGGTGTTTCTCCCACATTTCTGTATGGAGGGATTTCTTATACTGTTGGAGGGAAGGGAGATGAAAAACATGTCTTTTGTATAGTCAAGAAGAGAAAGCAAGAGCAGTGGTAGACTTGTTGATGTATTACATTAGAGCACAATAAGGAAATTGACAGGCGGATTTGCAAAACCTGACAAATCACAAACTGTTTTGTCCAACTGTCATCCATCACATGGAAAAGTGTACTGTCGTAATTTATCTCTACAACAACAGCAAAACCAAGGATGGCGGCCGTGATGGCGGCGGGATGGGAGAAGATGCATTGGTAAAATCATATTTCCTCCCCGTCCCTTTGCTATATGTATCAATTTTTTCCATCATATCCTCCGTCATCATCATAATCCATCCTTCTGGAAATTCTCTCTCCCCCTCAATCCTTTCCCCCTTTGCAATCACAGTAAATAATCATATCATATTTACTCCCTATTTTTTTTCACACGTATGGAAATCCCTTTGGAAAACACGTCTTTCTATACTCTCCTATCATTCTCCCCACAATTTCCTCTTGCATGGTAATCTATTCCCATTTCTCACCTTATTTTTCTCGGGTACCCACATGGAACCTCCCACTTTTGGGGGGGAGCCTCTGTCTATTCTCCTTATTATTCCAAGCGATACAGAGAGGCAATCAAATCTGTTTGTTTCCATACAGGTTCTTACGAAATTCTTGAGAGTTTAGGAACTTCCCCTCACCCGTTACGATAACGCCTAATATGGTCAATAATTAAATTAATCATATGAGGTTTTCCAGGGGACAGTATTATTTCAGCCTGCAACATTTTGAGGGTAAAATACAAAATGCTACTACATCCAGGGAACCCTAATTCAAAAAATGACCCACTACTAATAAAAAAATTCGGCACATTGTATAGAGCTTCTTTATTGCACTGGTGGCTGGTTAGTTTTTCAGCAAAATGGAGATAGCTGACATTTTTTTTATTAGAGCTCTCTGGTTATGATCAAATTTTTTTTTATTTTACCCCCATTTGTATTCTAGAGCCGGCTACAAGTATACATATAAAATGTAATTATATATGCATGTACATTATACGTGAGTATCTATGTATGTACATGGACAAGCACCAGGATTTTTACCCAAATTTTCAGGAAATTCCTACGCTCGTATTACGCGTTTACCCAAAAGCAAAATCTCCCCAAAATCCATGTCTGATTGCTACAAAAAATGCCGCCTAAATTTAATATCGCTTCCACGTTTTTGTGGCTAACACAATAAACTGTATATGTCAATAATGTAGATTTATCGGGAAATCCTCTAAAAAAAGGTTGGAAAATATGGACAAAAAAGTGATCTATTTTGTATGCAAAGAAGGTAATAGTAAAAAAAAAAGGTGGGGAGGGGAGGGAGGAAAAATTGCCTAAGAAATCAGTCAACAATAAAAGTGTGTGGCACAGAGGCTGCTAAGGGTTGACGAGGATGATACTGATGAGCTTTTGTCCTCATCCAAGGAGTAAAATCCCACCCCTAAATCTCTTACACTAGGTTATGGCTTGAAGCTTTTCTGGGATAAAATATTGACGTCCCCTTCTTCTTCCTTCATCCTCTTGCTCCACCTATCCTTATATGATTTTTGAAGAGCAAGGAGAAAAAACTCTCAAAAGACTTCTCCTTTCTTTACTTTTTCTCCCTATTTTTTTCCCTTTGTCCACAAAAAGGCATGCTTTCTCTCGGTACACTTTCTAATGTGCAAAAAAAGTGCTCCCACCACAGTTTTTTCGGGAAGAGAAAGAAGATGTTGGTTTTTTTCCTAAAAAAAAAACCCATCCTTACTTTTACTTTGCAAGGAATGGAGAAAAAATACCCAAGAAAAAAAGGGCCTCTACCTTTCTCCCCTTTTACTACGACTCCTACCCACGAAGAAAGGATGAATATCTCTGGGTTACGTAATGGACAAAGAAAAAAATTCTTTAAGACCATTTCATACAGCCATATAGAGTATGGAAAATAGGATTTTTTTCTTGGTGATGGGACAAGTATATACGTGTATGTATGTGATATTAACCAGAAAACAAGTCTGAATATACCCCTTTTTTTCATGTCGCTACAGATGCATCAAAACCTTTGGTGAGGAAGAAGACAAGGAAGAAAAAGAGGAGGAATTTGTGAAAAAGGAGGAAGAAGAAGAAGAAGAAAATAAAATAAAAAAAATAAAGAGGAGACAAAAATCTATACATTCAAAGATGCCGCTTAGAGCTTGTCAGCTCAGGTACCCATTACTGGTCGTAGGATCCACTACCGCCATTAAGATGCTTGGGGAAGATGATGAAGGTAGTCGAGGAAAAGTGAGGAATTGCTATCAGTCGAGCTTAGCATGAAATGGCCATACATCGTCGTCCCATTTCACATGTTTTACTTCTTTACTACTACGACTCTTCCTCTCTCTCATCATTATCATCATCATCACCACCATCATCTCCTCCCGCTCTTTTTTCTGTCCTCCAAACTTCTTCTATTCCCTACTACATTCTCTCTCCACAGCTCATAAGAATATAGGGCAGGATTGAAGAAGAAGAAGACCAAGAAGAAGAATAAGAAGAAGAAAAACAAGGGAAAAACGGGAGAGTTAAAAGACGAGAGAGCATTTGCTTTACTTCCCTTCCATACCATTCTTCTACAGCCAGAGTAGAGTACCCCAGAGACACCATTTTTTTCTGTACAAATTTTTTTTCTTCTGTGCAGACTTTTCGCACACATCCAAAAGGAAAAAATAGTCTCAGTGAGTGTGGGGCCCTTTCTCTACTCATCTACTTCTTTTTTTGGCCCTCTCCAAAGACACTGACGAGTTTGTTCCCCAAGGACGAAAAGAGAACATCATATACAGTGAGATTTAAAGAGAGGGAATTGCCCTCAGGATTTTCCCCCTCTCTCTCTCTCACTCTCTCTCTCTCATTCCTTCCTTTACTTCCTCTCCACTGGCTCATGACCATGAGAAGGACCTTGTAATAAAAAGGGGAAATAGGAGAGGAGAAAGCAAGGGGAAAAAATCTACACAAAGAAAAAAATACACCTCCTACTTTTCAACACATCACCTCCATTTGGTATTTTTCTTAGACGGAGAAACTGTGAATGCTCCTCTCCCTACCATAATAGTGTGTTGTGAGAGGAAGAAGAAGGAAAAAGTTGGGGAGTGAAAATATATGTATGGGAGGAGAAAAATAAATTTTGGAGGATTGTTACTGTGTTAAAGAGAACTACTTTCACTTTTTCTTCTTTTTATTTTTACCCAGAGCCAGTGTATGTGTGAGTGTAAATCAAGATATACTTATATATAAGTGGGAGAGAAAAGGAATCGAAAATATTCATGCTTCGTCAGTTCCGTTGGAAAAGCCTGAGACATACGACTTGATGATAACTGCCTTTTGTCTGCTACTTTCTCTATCTCTCTCTCTCGCTTTCACTCTTGGAGGGCTTTAGTCTTATCATGAAAAAGTTTCTCTTACCCTCCTCCTTCTATGGTGGCTGGTGATTGTCTATTAATTGTATTTAACTCCACAACTCCCTCTCATTGTGAGGAGTTTGCACTTTCTTGGGGAACTTCCCTCTTTAATCGCTTGCCAAACATTTAAAAAAATAAAATAAAGGGAGAAACTTGACCCCATAAGAATACGTGGTTTTTTTCACCCTTAAAAAATAAAAATATTAATTATAATAAAAAGAAATAAAACTTCTTCCTGACCTCATTCCCCTTTATGTAAAGGAGAGCGGAAATATCTGTGTGAAAACCTCCGCGGAGACATTTTCTTTTCCCCGGGAAAGAATTTGTAAGTCAAGTGTGAAGTAA
Source organism: Disparrhopalites patrizii (assembly GCA_034698585.1). Lineage (NCBI taxonomy): Eukaryota > Metazoa > Arthropoda > Collembola > Symphypleona > Sminthuridae > Disparrhopalites > Disparrhopalites patrizii. The sequence continues at coordinate 11,428 of JAQGBT010005404.1, forward strand.
AAAAAATTTTTTTTCGGGGATTAAACAACAAGAATAAGAACAAAAAAAATATAATAATTCTACGAACAAAAACTTTTACCCTTCAAATAAAAAAAAATACAACTTTTACCCTCATAATAATTATTGTGAATGTGAAGGAGGAAGAAATATATCCATGTAAGGAGAAATTGTGGGCTTAAAAAAAAAGGATAAAAAAAATTAACTGTGTTTTCGTACATTCCTTTGTAACTTTTTCTCATACGTACTTTATTATTTTTATTACATGAACTACTCTTGTGTTTGTTGTTTCTTTGGTGTGGAGGAAATTGTTAGTATTATTATTATTAATATTATTTCATCTCACTTCAAGTCCCTTAAATGCGACAATTAAAATGTTCCTTATAATACTATTTAAAAAAAAAACTTTGGTCCCTCTATACAAATCCTCCTGACTGGATTCTGAACTAGTAAAAAAATTTCTTCTTATTCCTCCTAAAGAATAATTTTTCCCCCTTGGTATTTTCCATCTTTGCCCCAGAGAAGAAGAAGAAGAAGCAAGAGCAGAACAAGAGGAAAAGGAGACCTCAAAAAACTTTGGCCATTATACATATTAGATATCCTCTCTCTCCATCTTTTCCCCTACTTCACGTACTTTTTACGTCTTTCTCAACAAGCTCCTTCTTCCCGTCTCCTCTCTTTTTATCTCTTTTTCTTCCTCTTGTCCGATATTTATATACAAAGAGGAGGAATCGTCTTTGGTTTCTCTCTCTCACTCTATTTGAAAGAGAGAGAGAGCAAAAAAAAACTTTCTCTGTCTGTTCAACTGATAACGGAGGAGGAAGAGAAGGAGCGGGTAGATTCGGAATCCTCAAAAAGAGAGAGAAAGTACATACTTTTTACACGATAATAATAATAGTACAAGTAATAACTATATAAAAAAATACGTGTATTACATAAGCCCCAGCAAGTTGTGTGTGAACTTTTACTCCATGAGATAACCGTTCTTTTTTCACTACCCATTCTGGTCTCTTTTCTCCCTATCTCTCTCCCTCTCTCTTTGCCACTCTATTCTGTCGATGTAAGAGTGGGCAAGGGGAAGAGAGAAAAAGAAAGGCCATGCCTAGTGTTGTAATTGATATAACCACGCACATGTGCCCCGAAATAAATACAGAGGCTAAGAAGGCGAGTATATAGACGGAGACATCACGACGTCGAAAAAAAGGGACCCGAACTAAAGAGAGAAAGTGAACAACTTTACTCTTGGGCTTTTCCCCTCCTCTCGGATAATAACATATAGCATTACACCCGTAAACAGACGTACATACTTAAGGAGTATGTACATGTACGTATAAAAAAATAAAAAATAATCATAGAGTGAAAAAGGAAAAGAAATTGGAGAGGGTGAGGAGGGAAAGGAATTGTGAATAATTACAACAATTATTATGTGTGGAAGGCAAGTTTTATACGGCTCATAAATAAAGGAGAATTGGGTTGGCTTGTGTCCTATAATACTGCTACTACTACAAGTCTTCCCCTTCCTCTATTATTGTTACAACTGTACTTTGTAGGACAAAAAAAAAAAATTCCGGCAACCCTTGTCCCTTTGTTGTTGGATTTTTATGACAGTGACATTTTTTTTGTATGTTAAAAACAAAGAGAATAATAAAAAAATAACTTTAGAAGAGACAAACATCACATACTACATAGCTCCTAAATGTATATTTCATCCCCGAAATAAGTGTGTGGTGAGAGTGTTCGTACATGTGTCTTTTCCATGTGTAGGCCAAGGGAATATTTCCCTCTTGTGTATATACACACTATTATTACAGGGGATTTATTATTCCATGCATATTTGTACAATAAAAAAAAACACATGACATTTTAAATAAATAAACAGAGAAAAATAAAGGGGTAAAAAAATTGAGAATAAGTGTAGGAAAAGGAGAGAAATCGAAGGGGGATAAAGAAAGTCCAATGAAATCTCATAGGGACAAAATGTGTTGTGGAAGGGCATCGTCATCATCAAGAGCCGGAGGAGGAGCTTCCACAAGAACAAGGACGAGGAAGAGAAAGATGGGGAATTTGTGTGGTAGTCCTAATACTAGTAATAATAATGGGAAATACCACAAGTATCACAATTGCCGGGGGAATGGAGTGTTTGTGCTGATCCTCCTCCTGACCCTACCCACACTTTTCGAATGTTCCATGAGACAATGGAGTCCCCGGGTAGTGACGACGAAGCTGGGCTTAGTCCGGGGATTCCTCTTCCTTCCCAAGAATTATGAGGGGGTGGAAGTGTTTTTGGGACTCCCTTATGCCTCTGCCCCTGTGGGCTCCCTCAGATTCATGCCCCCAGTGAGTGGGTCACCCTGGTCGGGGACAAAAATGACGGAGCATCCCGCCCCCGTCTGTCCTCAGGTCTTCCCTGACATCCATAATGAGACGGAGGCTTTGAAAACTATGCCCAAGGGTCGACTGAACATTCTGAGGAGACTCTTGCCGCAGATTCAGAACCAGAGCGAGGACTGCTTGTACTTGAATGTCTATTGTCCCTTGAGTGGTGAGTTGATTTTTTTTATATACTTTCTCCTTCATACATAAAAAAAAGTATCTTTCACTTTTTTTTCTACTTCGTCTTCTTGTGTACATATCACGTATGTAACGGGAGACAGGTCTTTAGGGAGGGGCATATGCATATAACATACATACATACATACATACATATGTTTTCAGGATTTTCTCTACTATTCCTTCTTTCGTACTTTTTACCTTTGAACAGCTCCTTTTTTCCTTCTGATACTCAATTTTTGTCTTATTCTCATTTTTTTATCTTCTTATCATTCACATTACTTTTGATTTTTTCTCTTGCAAATTTCTTCTTTTATATTTCCCATTATTCTGGATTTTTTTCTCTTATATTTTCCCCTTATTTTTGATTTTTTTCTCTTATATTTTCCCCTTATTTTTGATTTTTTTCT
>JAQGBT010005405.1:0-14380 GCA_034698585.1 Disparrhopalites patrizii
GCATAGTGTACATCATATTGTAAGCATGATCTTTAGCCTTTCATTAACCACCCACAAATTTCATATAACAGATTATTAACTGCCTACATGTATATGCATATGTAAGTCCTCGAAAAGAAAACCTTAAGCAAGAAAATACCTTTTTTTTCCTTGCGAAACACTTTCTATGGAAAAACTTTAATAAATGCCAGCGTTTGGTCATATATATGTTTGTTCCCAAAGCCGACGGGCAGCTTTCGAAATCACGTGAATGCTCTTCGTATTTGTACCTACATATTAGGGTGAAGTCGTACAAAATCAGACGATATCCGCGGACTCCTAATACAAAAAATGCCTATCTCCATTCTAGAAAAAGTGACCGTCTCCCAGGGCAAGCATGCATAATTTGTATAGGTACGCGTGTACATTTGCTTTTTTGGCACTTGGTCATTTTTTGAATTACGGCTAACTGGACATACATAGTCAGATTTTCTGTGCTTCACCCTCGATATATTACCTATACATATGTATGTTTTTCCTGCTTAATTATATATTTAGATGCAAAATGGCACAAAAATCATTTTATATACGAAAAAAATATAGGGTGAAAAAAACTAAATCGGATTATGGTATGACTCCTGTAGTGGACGCACGGATGTGACAACAGGTCAAATAATTTGTATGATGTGGCTGCCGGTCGATAGTCAGATTTGATTCTTTAGCCACGACTTGCACACAATACGTGGTGAGGTACAGAATATATTGGTAAATATAGTGTATGCTCGCAAGAAAAATAAAATACCATGCTGGGTAATGGGTAATACTGTACATAATATCTATAGCGAGAGGTGAGCACCTGTCGGATGAAATGGACGGGGTTGGATGGATTGGAGAAATGAGAAAAGGTGGGGGGGGTGAAAACATGCGAAAAAGTGATTTGGAAATAATTAATGTATTTTATAGCAACTAAACCGCGCCACATGTAAAACCCGTTCGGAGCTGGTATTTTTTTCACAGGTTCATCTCCTTGGGTAACCACCAAATATACATAAGAAATTTGTGCCGGTTCAATCAACAGTATTGGGGTTTGACTGAATCAAATAAATGCACTGTATGAAAGGAAATATTTCTCAACTTTTTCCAAATAAATGTTCTTTTTATTTGCACAGAAATTTTGAAGTAGCAGAAATTCTCTCAAAAAAGAGAGAAAGTGGGCAAAATGAAACGTTGGGGAAAGCAGAGGCGGGAGACACAGTTGATGCGTAAGTGCGTTTGACACGATTGAAATTTGACTGACTCTCCGAGGAAATTTTCTCGGTTTCTTATATAGTCGCCGAGAATACACTTTTCGGGGAATAATTAGCTCTGAACTTAAATTACCGGCAAAGACAATCTTATTTTATTGCCAAATAGGTGCCGGCCGGTTTGATGTAGGTCATAAACTCCTGACATGGATAATTAATACCCTTCCTCTATTTGTCCAGTTTCTCTTTTCAGTTATTGTATTTCAGGGCGAATTTCAGGATGAAGAGAAGAGAAAGCTATATCATAACTTTTAAATTGCTAAACAAGATACGCATTTTCGCAAAAGTAATTAAAAGGCAAGACATTGCTGAGATGATTAGGAGGAGGAAGCCCCTATAACGCATCTTTTAATCTGATTAATCAGAACATGTCCCAAACAAATGACTTTGTTTTCGGATCATTAATTAAGTGAATTCACCTTCCTCCCCTCAACCATGGTAATTTCCCGGGAAGAAAATGTCATAAAAACAGACTGGGAAGCTCTTCCCGTACATATACATAAAAGGATGTGGGATATTCTCCCACACTACAATACTTGATTATATTTTTTCTCAGCCCCAAACAAACATAACTAGAAAAAAAATCAAGAATTTTATTTTAAGTAACGTCAAACTTAAACTTGGCTCTCAGGGGGTGCTGCATTAATGTAGCCTATTTGTCTATATAATGCTATTTTGATTATTTAAATTTGCAGCGTGTACGCATGATTTAATTGAAGGTTCAACCTTACATTAAATTTTTGTTTTATTTTTTTAGTAACTTTCTATTGCTGTTTTGTCTTGCGCCTGGACCCTCATCAATGTTATTTACTCTTAAATGGACTGTAAGGGCAATAATGATCTTTTTATTCAATTTCGAGAATTTCGTTTTGATTTTTACTTCTACTAAAAATTTGATACAACGTTTTTTAAGTTGGCATTGGAAACACCTTTATTAAAAATTATGTCCCACGCGCGGCTTAGTTGCGGCATTTGGCTATTTGTTGCTGTTCGTGTTGCACATACGCAATCCGTGACCTTGCCGCCAGACACTAAAAAATCAGTGTAAATGCCTGCGAGTGGAATTCTTTTGGCCAGTATAGCAACGTTTGGATCCCTTCGGAGCGATCCCGCCCAAAAGAATGCCTCCAATTTTAGTCTTATGTAATATTTGCATTGGGGAATGCCACCGCGGAGTATTCATCCAACGAGGATACTTAAGCATACTCTCCAGTATGATCCCAAATAATCCCCAATATCCTTCCGTGGGGGATACGTGGATGTCCAATATAGCAGCGATTGAATCTAGATTGGAGGAGCTCGAAGTAAGGTCAAGGAAGAACAATCTAGTCATACATGGACTTGAGACAAGTGAAATTCGATTTCTGCCGCGAGTGGCCCTGAACAGTGTACCATTGTGGGATATACCATATACCAGAGTATAAGAAAATTGATGTCCTACGTTATTTTCGTTTTAAATAACTGGGAGAGTTGTACTGATATGTTTTCGACGATAGAAAATTAGTGTAAACTCCGGCGAACGTCGTTACGGATGCAAGGATTTTGCGCGATACGTGCATTTTACGCGCACATTTTGCGCCAATCCTCGAACGCATGCGTATAAACAGACCCATTTCCTGCATAAAATTTGCATGTCTTCACGGGCGGAGAAAACCGGTGCATTTAAAGCACAAACTGAAACCGTCGAAAACGTTTTTTATCGCCCTTTATATTAAATTCTGTGCTAGCTGGGCAGTGTGGAATATCATAATAGGAATGGGTGTGCCATCTTGGAAGTGAAATATAAATTGAATTTTTGGTGGGAAAGTTGAAATCACCAGCTTTCTAGAAATCCAGTCGTCATCGGGAGTACGTACTCCTTTGATTTAATTAAGGAGTTAGCTACAATTTGAGAAACATAAATATCAACTGCGATATAATCTTGGAAGACATCACCTCATCAAATTTAGTTTTAAAATCGTTCCTTTAAGATTTACGTTTTGGTTAGAACTTAAATGTAGCAAAGTACAAATGGAATTTTGAAGTATTTGTTGATTAATAAACTGTAGGTTGATGTTCGGAAAATATTTGTGAGGGTTGAAAATTCAGGGAAAGTATTAGAAGCATTTGTGTTGTGGTGAAGTTTAATGGTGCAAAAATTAATAAATCGAATTGTGTTCCAGTCATTAATTAAGGAAGAATATAATCAGTATAGCTAATTATAATAGAGAAACATACTGGCATAAATCCTATGCGAGATTGTGTTTGTTTTGTCTTAATAGTGTAATAATTAGTCGTATATATACTCGTATATGTCTGAAGTGGAGTAAAGTGGATCAGCATAATAGTTCGTTGCTTTTGTTGCCAATGTAAACCAAAGAGTTTTATAAAAGAGTAGGTATATACAAACAAGGAGTTTAACTGTATGCATAATTAGGGCCAAAGCAGCTGATTACATGGTATGTATTTTGGTTAGAAGGGAATATTAGCTCTTTTGATCTAAAAGAACTTTAAATCACCATTCATGCATGACGTGAATGGCCAGTATTACTTTTAATATTGCCAATAGATTAATCAGACACAAACAGATGAATTGATGACTAGTCACTCAATGTGAGCTGTCGTCAGAGCCCAGAGGGATTCTTTGTGCAAGGTTAGTCCCAATTTTGATAACTTGACCCGTAATGTTTGGTTGGTATCACTAGAAGTTGTTTACATCTCTTAGTACAAGTTTGTTTAGTCTGGCGCTTTGAGAAACTCTTTTACATTTTAGACCTAGTATATCATATAGTGACTAGTGACTACAAAACTACAAATTACCTGTGATATGTTTTAACGAGTTATTTCGAGTAAATATAACTCATTTGAAATCATGTACTATTACATGTTGACGAATTTGGCTAATTATAATTTGGCAGGTATGGAGTCCAGTATCAGCAAGTATAATACCGTTCACAGTTGTGATTTGGAACATCGAGTTAAAATAAAAATGTAAGTGAAACAAATATGTTTTTGTGTTGTAAATCAATATAGTCATGTGGCTGATGACGAAGGCTAAATAAATGTGGGATGAAAAATGTTGTTTACAGCGGAAGTCTTGAAGGAAGAGTGAAACGGCCAGATTTTGAAAAACTTCTAGAACATCCCTTGCTTAAATTTTCTGGTTTGTGTCACACTCAAAATAATTATTGTGCTGAGCTCAAAGCGGAGGTACAGATATTTTGTCATGATGAACCAATTTCTCTTCCAATATCCACATCGTACAAACCTTTCTCAACTCGATGGAAGTAAGTTCGGATATTGCTTATATATCTAAATACCTACTGCATAAAAAAGAATGTAAAATTGAGGTAACGCCTACATGACTTATGATGTTAAAATGTGCATATATTTACGTAATTTTTGATTAGAGGGGAAAGTCTTTGCTGCAGTTGGAATGAATGGATTACACTTCCTATTCGTTACAATGACCTCCCCAGAAAAGCCCTGTTATGTATAACAATATTTGATTGTGGGGGTCCATCAAAATTAATTCCTGTAGGAGGAACTTCCATTCCAATGTTTGGCAAAAGCGGAATCTTCCGGCAGGTTTGTAACTTGTAACTTATACGAAGCCCTAAGCTAAGTTTTCTAAATGTAAATGTGTGATAATGTGTAGTGTTCCGTTAATACTTTTGGGTTTGAATTTTTAGGGTCAAATTGATCTCCGCGTGTGGCCAGGTCAAGTTGTTGATGGCCATGAAGTTTCCGCCACTCCCGGTAAAGGTCCCAAAGGAAATAGAATGTACCGACTACAAAAAGTAATTTCTCACCGAACTAATTTGTTACACAATACATATATGTGTGTATTAATGCGATACTGTACAAACATGTCTATGATCATACGCCCTAGTATGGGGGTTAAAGGAGTTGAGTAAAAACAGAAAATACATTATTATAATGTTTGGGTTTCAGTTAGCTAAGAAACACCGGAATGGTCAGATCCCAAAACTTGACTGGTTGGATCGTCTGTCTTTCTGTGAAATCGAAGCAATATGTGAAAAAGAGAAACGCGAGTCAAATTTTATGTTCCTGAATATTGAATTTCCAATGGCAGAATATGCAGGTGTTCAGGTATGTAACTTAATCGTTCGTAATTGTTCCCAAAGTTCGTGTGTTTGTTTTGTTTGGTCTTTACTTTGTATCCTTGAGAGATAAAGTTTTAATCCAGCTACAAGTTCTTAGCTACTAATTTTTGTCACTACAATGATAACAGAAATGATTGTGTCTGGTTTTCTAATGTATACTGTATTTGTGATATTTCTTGCGTTTTATTTTTGTCCGTTCTTAGAATTTCATTTTGTTTTTTTTAGTACGGAATTGCCTACTACGAGAAGAATGCGGAGCTTTTAGATTCAACCGATGGGGATCTCCCGGTGTTAGGGGAATCCAAGTGGCTGCCTGACCACGAGATATTATTAGTGAGTTTTTGTTATTACAAGTATAAAATGCTGTATAGATGTATACAAGTTTGCTAGAATTCCATTAATTTTTGTAGGGTATAATGCAGTTAGTAATCTGCTTTGGTTGTCTGGAGTCATGTGTACACGTTCATGGATAACTTTTCAGATCTTGCAATTCATCTTTTGCACAATTTTGATTAAGTATTGCTGTATTGCTTTAAACGCCCTTAGCACCATTTTTCTGTTCTTGACATTGACACATATAAATTATCACAGCCTGGAAACCTAATTTGGTGATTTCTCATCATGTGACACGTGCATTAGTATGTTAATCCAGGGGGAGGGTAAATGCTGCTTGCACTTTGCACTTACCCATTGCATGTTCAATATTTAGTTGTAATCAATAGAAATACATTGAACAGGAAAACCAATGGTTTCATGATTTGCCCTATTTTTGGGCCAATTCTTGGATCCCGTACGTTGTGCACTTTTCAAGTCAAAGTCATGATTGTGAAATGTCTGGAACTCGTAGTTATGAGGATGAGATCATCCTCAAGTTCTGATGACAGTTGATATTCTTCGAATTTGACCCCTATACCACTGCTTAGGATTCCTTTATTTGACCACCCTTTACAAATTTTTACTATTTAAAAAAATAGTCACTGTGCAAGCAAAAAAAGACAAAAGGTACCACATTTTTCAACAGAGCAACTTGACATTTAAAATAACGTTTTATGGGGTCTTGATGCTTGGGTATATACGAAACACAGATATTGAAATAGTTTCTATTTGGATTGTGTAATGTTTACCATTCTTCTTTTGTGCATTACAATATGGTGTAACAAAACATCTGTTGAAAATTGTGTGACATTTGTCACAAAGAAGTTCAACCAGATCGGAGCAGTTGTAATATGAGCTAAAGCAAAGGCTTTATAAGACTGTATGCGGATATAATTACTCGGTATACAATTTACATTAAGTAAGTACAAGGAAACATATTGTAAAATCACAGTATTAAAGGTTTAGCAGGAAAGATGATAAGCAAATCTCTCCCCGTCTAATAATACTGTGATTTTGTTTACTCAAATACAAAGGAATTTGTGTGTATTTGAATTTCTTTGCTTGCTTAAGAATGTAGCTAAATGTACATATATGTACCTACACATAATCATTGATATTACATGGTATATGGAAACCACAGGAGTGACTATAGGATTAGATTTCTTGTGGTTGACAGACACAGCGTAAGAGAATGTTTACAGTTTGTATACGTATTACGTATACATACTACATACGTATATGTAATATGTACATCTCAGAAAAAAAATGACCGGAGAAAGAGTCAAGATGGGGAGGACTAGCAGATTGGAAGAAAAGAGAAAAAGCTAAAGAGAGTGTTTGAAAAGGTACGGGGAAAGGAGAGAAGTAAGAATCAGAAATAGGGAGAATTATAGAGAGAAATAGTAGAACAGGGGAGGCACGGAGAAGCTAATTGTAAAAAGATGCATATTAAAATGTAGAAACTGATTATTATGCATAAATGCATACTACTTCGTATGATGCATACCTATATCTAATGATAGGCAGTATGTGAAATAGATGCATTTCACCTTGTATGGCCAGTGACTGTCTGACTGTATCGTTTCTCATGGGCGACATCCACACGGGGTTTGTTCATTGTTTAAACATTTAAAATGTCCTTTTGATAAGGGAAGTGTGGTAGTAACTGGAATATCCAGCAAACAGGCAATCACCGCCACCTCCTCCCACCACCAACTGTTATAGAGTTAGCACTATTATCAGCAAAAAAACATTTGTACAAATGCAGCTGATTGCTGTCATTATTAAACAGTTATCGCTTCACGTTCGTCTGGAATGGAAGAGTTCGATGTGGATCTTTCTAGTAAAAAGTGCAATTTTAACACAAAAAGACCAGCGGAAGCAAAATAGTTGTTACTGTTAAACTAGTGACAGTGACTGGAAGGAGTAACAACTCGGAGGTATAGGCCATTGTCTGCATTTTTTGGATTATTTTAAAATAATACGAGTAGCAACATTACTCTTTAAAGCCAATTTCACCCTCCTAATTTGTGTGCTTAATTATCCCATTCCGTTTCCCTGGACGGTTCCGCAGATAGTTTGTGCGTACAGTTGAGGACACTATTCGGAAGCATCTGACAAACGAGGCTTGTTTACCATTTGACAAGGTCATTAATTAATTATTTAATGACCGCAACAATTTATTGTCCCAACCAAATAGTTGTAATTAAACTCTACCAAAAGTGACTTTATCTCTGTTAAGCGGACGTCTCCCGCTTAGGCAGGAGACATGTGGAGGGATTTATTTTTTGTTATTTTAATATTCATCCAACAGGAAATTTAAATGGAATAATATTGTTATTGTACAAAATAATTATTGTTGAAATTATTTTTTTTATACTCGAGTTTCCTTCAGTTTTTACGGGGGTTTGTTTGTATCAGTTTTAACGAAACAAAATTTATTTTTAAAAAATTGACATGGGTCTTAAGCCCAACACAGAAACTAACAAAGTTTCTTGGCAGCGGAAGTGTAAAATATTTTGGCTCAAATATATTGTCAGGGGTGGGAGGGAATCATTGAGAAAGCTGTGGGATTGGATTCTAAAAAGTGTCCAGTATTTGGAGAACATGAAATTTTCAGTAGAATGGAAATGCTGGAAATCTCCTTGTAGTAGTAGCAACACGAGTAAGCGTTATAGCACAATTCAGCTGCAGGTAATTTACCCTCGTTTTTTGAAAACAAAAACGTTCGTATTACAGCTTTAATGCAAGGGGAAATCTTATCTGGAACAAGTCAATCTCTCTCTGTGAATCTCTCTTCTTCTCTGCTGGGAACATTTGTTATAACCTAAAAATAATTTGTTTCAAGGAGTAATCAGCTAATTAATTACTAATACCCGATGGTGTATCATGTTCGATCATGTTTATTAAATTTTATTCCTCTACCGGTTTTTGTTTATTTTGGTACGACAAATAGTAGACACGCAATTAACTTTCTCTTTTACAGAGCTCTGTCTCCCTCCTTCGGTCTTCTTCACGTTCTCTCTGATAAAAGATGATCTCCTGTAGTTTTTCATGAAATCTCATGCATGCCAAACTCATCTTCTTAGGTTCTGCAACTAAGAAAGCTCAATTAAACTATGGCCGTGAGTCTCTGTATGAGTACAACCACAACCGTTCGAAGTCTGAGAGTAGACGTAGTAGTAGTAGCAGTAGCAAAAAAAGTAGGATGGGACTTTTAATAAGCACTTCGACCGGGAATAACGACAAAGACCATAACTACAATTATATTGGAAAGGTGTGCAATATATCATTATTATGCTTACTATGCTTTGCTTTGTCCTTCAGCGTATTTAAACCTTTATATAATGTTATTATATATGTTGTTTCCTATTTGTTTTTTATTTGGCAATAAACACACAAGTGTGCCACTTGTTTCCAGTACATTTTCTTAAGTGGTTCACACCGCTTATTAAGCGGCCGCCTGTTCGGGTAAAGGGTAAAGCCGCTATTACTAAAAGACGTATTTTAACGAATGGTGACTGATATGGCTCATTAGATCCATTACTCACTATCCTGGATCTTCCTCCTATACGTGCCAGTTGCTTGTATGTTTGCACTGTTGTAAGCTTGATGTAGTCATGTTAGCAGTTGTGCCAATTTCTTTGCAGACTGTGCACACATTGTAGATGATGGAAAATTTGTGAGAGGTGTTACTGACAGCTTTAACTACGTCAATATCTGTATGTTTTGTGTTGGTGTTCATGGGTCGAGTGACAGGCTTGCAGCTGGGGCTTTATAAATGGAACTGATTCTATGTATGAAATGGTGTTTAATATGTGTTTAATCACGTTTCTCTCACTCTATTTGCAGGATAATATAGTTGAGAACAAACATCATGCGCTTTCCCGCTGCCTTCGTACAGGTCTATCGGACGTGGACTTGAAACCCAATGCGTTATTGCGTGATCAGCTGAATGCAATCGTTAACTACCCGCCTACTAAAGGACTGTCGGCAAATGAGCAGGATTTGATATGGACTTATCGCTATTACCTGAGTTCAAATAAGAAGGTAAGAGTGTTTATTATGTACGGGAAGATGTTTTATCCTGAGTGATGACTCATGTTTTTATGAGTATAGCCATTAGCCATGCAATGTGACATTACAAATGAATATTATTTACTCAGCCACAGTGTATGGATGATTGATTTGTGTCAAGGGATGTGGGAATAAAAACATGTAATAAATAAATTGATGGTAATTGTAATTAATTATTTTGTGGTGGGCAGGCTTTGGCGAAATTCTTAAAGTGTGTCAAATGGGATATTGCCGGCGAGAAGAAGCAGGCGTTGGAACTGTTGAATAAATGGGCACCCATGGATGTTCAGGATGCCTTGGAGCTGTTGGGACCACAATTTACGCAGATGGAAGTGAGGTTATACGCTGTTGCACGGTTGAGGAAAGCTCCGGATGAGGTTAATATTATTATTGATGAATCACACTTCACATAAACATATCATTGCTGTACTTGTAATGAATATACCTACATGGTTGGCAGGCAACAATAGGATAGTTTTCCTGCCATGGTTTGAAATTGCACCTTTTGGCATTTAGTAAATAAATATTTCTGCTTTTAACTTGACAGGACTTGCTATTGTACTTGCTCCAACTGGTTCAGGCCTTGAAATATGAGGACGAGAAAAAGATCCAGGAAGAATTGAATCAGTCTATCATGAGCACGTATATTGAATCCTATGCATCATCAAGTCCAATGGATCCAGCAAATAAATCCGGTGGTGATGATGGCAGCGGCAGTATCAAACCTGACCGGAGTAATAAAAGTCCTGACGTAAAGAAGAGAGAAGGAATGATTTTGCAAGGGGATGTTGTGGGAACGGGTCTTCCAGGAACAAGTGTCCTTAGTCCAAGGAGTCCTGGAGATGAAAAATATTCATCGTCAGGCTCCCTGGCATCATTGACGGGTATTACAAGTCCGATTACTCTTGGGCCTGCCAGTAGTCATAATAATAGTGGTAGTAGTGATAAGAACGTTGCAGCGACATTGAGTACCATCGCACCGGTTACAGTGGAAAAGAGGGCATCCGAGAGTTTATTGCTTAATACAACCAATCCTGACCTAGCCACGTTTTTAATCCATAGAGCGTGCGAGAATTCTACCCTAGTCAACTACTTTTACTGGTACGTGATGTATTTTCGTTTACTTAACATATACATATGTATTTATGTATGTATGTATGCATTTTATTTGTGCCTCTAAAATCATACCGTAGAACATCTCAATAGTACGAAGTCATTTCTTTTTTCAGGTATCTGTTGATAGAATGTGAGGATCAAGATGTTGGCGTAAAGCAGGATAAACAAATTCGTGACATGTACATGGCCGTGATGAAAAGATTTTTAACTGTAAGGTTAACTTAAAAATTTTCAATGAAAGTACTAACTTAGAGATAAAGCCATAGATTTAAGTAGTAATTGTAAATAAATTCTTACAAAAGATGTGACTACTCTCTGTTTTTAGTGTCTTAAAAAAGGAAAGCCCGAGTGGCAGCAACGTCGAGCGGTTTTAAGTCGTCAACAAAAGTTTATCACGAAGTTGGTGGAGGTTGTGAAAGCAGTGGCAAAGGAAAATGCGAACCGACATAAGAAAATGGAGAGGTTGCAGCACATACTGAGTGATGGGAGTGCCTTAAAAATGAACTTCCTTCAGTTCGAACCTCTGCAATTTCCTTTGGATCCGGAAGTGTTTATAAATGGCATTTTGGCCAAAGAGTAAGTGCACATTTTATGCTGTACATGCGTTGTCCATGTCGACAATCTCGCTTTACCCACGAGTGAAAGACAACAGTCACAGTCTCTGGTATTGGCAAGAAAAAATGTCTTTCAACTCTAGCTATTCAATGTTTTTTTATTACGAAAACTGTGGTTGAAATATAATAAATATTTTTTAGAGCAACGTTATTTAAATCAAGCCAGATGCCATGTAAACTTACGTTCAATACCGCTTCAGGAGATCAATACATTGCAATTTTCAAACATGGAGACGACTTGAGACAGGACCAACTCATTCTCCAGATTATTACCCTCATGGATAAACTTCTGCGGAAAGAGAATTTGGATCTGAAACTCACTCCCTACCGTGTCCTGTCAACAAGCACTACTCATGGTATGCATCTTAGGAGTATTTCCATGTACCTATGTATGTTTGTAATTTCGAATATTTTAATGGATGGTGAAATCGGAAATGAGTGGGATATACATATAACTTTTCAGGATTTGTTCAGTTCATTCCATCCATGACTGTCGCAGAAGTTCTTGCCACGGAAGGATCCATTCAGAATTTCTTCAAAAAGCATCACCCTTCGGAGACAGACGCGTACAGTGAAGTTATGGACACTTATGTGAAAAGCTGTGGTAGGTCATTTCGTAGACATTTCTACCCAGTAAACTTTATTCGACATTTGCCGTTGGAATGTTTTTCTGGACATTTTATCCAAGTCTCTGAGGATGCGGACGGAAATATATTAAAATGCGAATTCCGTAGCTGACTCCAACATTCCTGAATTTTTTGATTCTCAAGCATATGCTCTCGAAATTGATTAAAATGCTTGAAAAATAGTTCTTTAAATAATATACTCATGTATTTTTTATTAAAATTTGCTTTCCAGCTGGCTACTGTGTGATAACCTATTTACTCGGAGTTGGGGACAGACATTTGGACAATTTGTTACTGACACCCAGCGGCAAATTGTTCCACATTGATTTTGGATACATTTTGGGCCGTGATCCGAAACCCATGCCTCCTCCTATGAAATTGAGCAAGGAAATGGTTGAAGCAATGGGAGGAATTCAGTCTGAATACTACCAAGAATTTAGAAAGTTATGCTACACGGCTTTTCTCCATTTAAGAAGGTATGCGTTTCTACTAAAACAATGTTGGGTATGCATTTTGTATGAATGCTTCTCCTTGAGAATGCCTACGTTTAAAATTGTATTATAATCTTTGTATGCCTATTTTTGCATTCTAGACATGCCAATTTAATTCTCAATCTTTTCTCCTTGATGGTGGGAGCCAGCGTACCTGACATAGCTTTGGAGCCGGATAAAACTGTGAAGAAGGTTTTGGACAAGTTTAAGCTGGAACTGAATGACGAAGCCGCTGTGAAATACATGCAAGAATTAATTGATATCTCAGTATCTGCATTTATGCCTGCCTTAGTCGAACAACTGCATAAGTTTACTCAAATGTTACGTAAATAATGATAACTTTCTGTTATATTATAATTTCTCCTCAAAAGCCAGGTTTTTACATATGCAATTGTAGGTTAAGAAAAATCGCGCAGGATGTTTGTTCACCGTATTTTGTTTTCTCGCACCCAATGCACTGCTACTGACTAACTTATATCTGTACATTATACTTTACGTATTATTTTTGACACACGGGGTGGTTTCTCAAAAACATAAAAGTTTCGTATTTGATTTTTTTGTACGTTTAAGAGATACATACACATGTTCGTAGCATTTAAATCTATATACGTTCATACCTATAAGGATTATTAAAAATAACTTTAGCGCATAAAAGACCAGTAACTGTAATTACTTCCAGGACGATGCGTTAAACTTTAATCATTTACGCAAAGAAAGCGGAAATTAACAAATAAACAAATTGAAATACTTTTTCAAACGTGCTGTGTATGCAATAAATAAGTAAAATCGATTTGTGACCAAAGTCTCTGGGTTTGGAGAATTTCTAGTTTCATGAATATTTCCACATGATATTGTTATATCAAAAGCATAAAGCATATGATTATGATTGTATGTACATATATCTAAATTTTGTGTTTAAACTTGCACTTTTCTCCTCTCATTCTGCCGGTTCATGTGACATTCCTATCACATTGCAAGCAGAAATGCGCAGGATCATGGAAAAGTACAAGAATTTAAAGTGATATGCTCATATTTCTTCGAAAAATGATTTAACCTGAAAGAACCGGAAACTCGAGTCAGGAAATCTTTCGTCAGGAAATCTGGAGTCAGGAAATCTTTAGATACTTGTCTGCTTTCTATCAAATGTAGTATTTGCCCTTTTTGTGAAGCAGTCCTTTCTATACTGCATATCTTTTCCGCAGGTTTTATCTTTGGTGACTTTGTCACAAACTTCTTGGCAAACCATCTTGCTTTGTGCATTTCCTTTTCCAAAAGATTTATTCACTATATTCCCCTGGAGGGGCGTACGGGAGCAACGTATGGGAATTGAAGTGAATGCAAATCAAATGGGACTGCCTTGACACGTAAAAAGTTGTGGTAGGTTATTTTTTTGTATGTCAGCCAACTTCTGTTTGGAGTTCCTGATGGCATTGTATTGGCTGTATGCAAAAACGCTGGAGGTAACTATGAGTATCTGTACTGCGATCGAATTTCCTCGAATTTTCAGCCGTAGCATTTTCTGTTGTCCAAATATATCTGACAAACATTTACCCTTTTTCTGTGTTATGGTGGTGTGCCATGCATTTTTTCTGTGTACAAGTATGAATGTGTGTTTTATCCATTCAAATAGCTCGAGCGTCCTTGGGATTTTTTTCCCATTTTGTATTTCATATCCTTTTTGTATACGATTCC
>JAQGBT010005406.1:0-14378 GCA_034698585.1 Disparrhopalites patrizii
TCTCTCTATTCTCTGTCTATTTCTCTGTTGGCTTCTCCATCCTTCTCTCTATTCTCTGTCTATTTTTCTCTTGGCTTGTCTATCCTTCTCTCTATCCTCTGTCTCTCTTTTTTCGTCTCTATATTTATGTATATTTCTCTCTTATCTGCTCTGCTCTCTCTGTATCTTTCTTTTCTTCTCTGCTCTCTCTCTGTATATCTCTTTTCTTCTCTGCTGTCTCTCTGTATCTCTCTTTTCTTCTCCGCTCCCTCTGGATCTCTCTTATCTTCTCTGCTCGCTCTCTGTATCTCTCTTTGCTTCTCGCTCCTGTCTATTCCTCCCATTGGGTTTCTGTCATTCATCTCTATTTTCCCCTTTTTTCTTCAGCCCTTTTTCCATCTCTCGTTGCCTTTCTTTCTCACTCAGTATCTCTCTTCCTCTCTTTCTTTTCCTCGCTTTCTCTCTCATTATCTATTTGTCTTTGCGTTTCTCTCTCTTTACCTTTCTTCCTCTTGCTTAATTTTTCTCTTGTACTCTCTCTACCTTCCTCTTTGCTTCCCTGTTTGCCTTTCCCTTCACCTCCGTCTGTGTCTCCTTCGCTTTCTCTCCTTTCTACGAATTCTCTCCTTATCTCTCCCTTTGTGTTTGCCTTTCCCCCCTCTTTATTTTGTTTCGCTATTTCTACTCCTTTCCCGCTAGAATTTTATTCTCCTTTATCTCCGATTTTGACTTTTAATTGCTTTGTCTCTCATTTTCTGTCTCGTATTTTCTATTTATTTGTCTCTCATTTTCTCTGTCTCGTCTTGTCTATTTATTTATTTCTCTCTTCTTTTTTCTGACTCATCTTGTCTATTTATTTGTTTCTCTCTCATTTGAGAGATTGAAATCTCTGGTTTTTGCTACTTCCTTGGATTTTGGATTCAACTTTGTGCCTCTGGGTGCTTAAATAAAATTGATCTAGCAAAGCTTCTCTTCCTTCAATACAATCGTAGATCTCCTTTTCGTTTTCTCTTTCCCCTCAAATTTCTCTTTCTTCATCCCGTTCCTTCTTGACTTGCTCTGGTTATCTGTCTTTGCGTGCTATTACGACACAAAACACTTGAAACAACTATTTTGGTCAGAGCCATAACACTATTTACTCGCACAATGACAGAAGGAAACATGGTATGGACGAGGTAATCATTTTATTGACCTAACCATCTTTTGGCAATAAGAGCTCACATTCTGACATGTCATTCACACGATAATAGATTCTCAAATAAAATGTAAAAAAAATCGTACCCAAACATCCTCATGGGAATTGAACGAAGCATTTGAAGTCATAAAAATACTCACATGAGAAAAAAAAACTTATAGCATATTGCATAAATATCCTTCCCCACACTAGTAACTTTTAATGTGTTAAAAATTGAATGGGGTAGGAAATGCATTATTACACCAAAAAAAATGAATGTTTTTTCCATGTCTTACAAATTTTAGGGGGAGAGAGAGAGATTCTTTATGAACTTCTTCATGCACCTTGGTCATACATAAATATTTGGGAAAAGTAAAGTAAAATAAATTAAAGTGTTACAATATCAAAGGGCATATAACAGCTATTTTCTTCCCTTCAAAATAATATGAATGTTACACGTTCTCTCCATTCCGTACATATGTACATTGTGAGTACACACGGATATGACTTTTTGGAAAATTTGTGCACAATTCGCACAACCATGCCACCACTGGGTGATTTCGTTGGGTCATAAAAAAATCTAAAAAGTCTGTGTGCAGAGAAGAAAAAAGGGAAAAAAAGAATCTTGTGACATTAATTTCCTTAAAACCTGCTCAATAGTAAATTTTCCAAGAGAATAGCCACAATATTTATGTTTTGGAGTGATGACGAGATGGGATGCGAGAGAGAGAGAGAGCGAGACAGGCTTTCTGATCGTATCCCCCCTAAATGTAACCTGAACTGGCAAGCAAAACATGTGTATACAAGAGCATAAAAAAGCATATGGTGATACAGTAGAGAAAAAAACTGTCTGTTTTGCCCATATTTCTCTTCCCAATCCTACTCTGTATATCATGTTTCAGGAAAAAGATTCCTCCAAAAGAAGAATTTGCATCTTATCGACCTGCTCAAGTATTATTGTTTCTTCATCTTCAAGCCTCTTCACTTTCTTCATACATTTTTCCCCCTCTTTTATTGATTAGAAATCTTTTCGACACTCCACCGTTTCCCTTATCTAAACGCAGGGCCTCCATCTCACCTGGGGAAGTGAGAGCGATTATGGCGTGAGTAACAGCGATATTTTGCATGGTCAGCATTTTAGAGGGTGTCAAGAGAAAGAATTTGAGTAACACAGAGAGACAGAGAGAGAGAGAGAGAGAAGATGCTGAGAAAACAAGAGTGGCACCAAAGGGAGTCCAAAATAGAGGACCAAAAAGAGAGTGAGAGTAAAATTAACAGTAGGAACCGAGAGAAATTAATAATATCAACCGCAAGGCAGGACAACAAAGAGCACAAATGGCCTGGAGGATGATAACAGTGAGACAAAATATGAGGAGAAAGTTCACAGAGAGGGTGGAAGAGAAGAATTAGAAATATATAGAGAGAGACGGGAAATTCATGACAACTAAAAAGGAACGAGAAAGCATAATAAACAGGGAGAGAGGGAAAAACAGATGCATAAAAAATGAGAGAAAGGGAGATAGCTATAAACAGAGCGAAAGGGAGAGAAAAAGGGAGAAAGGAAGAGAAAATAAACAAAGAGAGAGAGATAGAGAGGCTAAAAGACAAAAGCCGAAAGGGGAGCAAAAAAGTACAAGAACAAAAGAGAGATTGAGAGAAAAAGACAAAAACAGGAGCAGGAAAAAAGAGTGCCGAAAGAGAGAGATTGAGAGACAAAGGCAAAATCAGAAAAACAGAAAAAAGAGGACAGAAAGAGAGAGATATTGAAAGTGAAAAAATAAAAAGGAGACACGGTAAGTAAGATATCAAGGGAAAGATACGGGAGAGAGACAATGAGAGAGATAGAACAGAGTTGATGCAGCTGAATGAACTAGAGAAGCGACAGAATAAATAAAAAGGACCGATAGGTATATTAAACACAACAACAAAGAGACAATCAGAGAGGGAGAGACAGGAAACGGGAGTAAGAAAAAAGAAGAGACAGCAAGAAATATGTGGAGAGCGAACATCCTAATAAATGAACTCAAAGAATCAAGTTTCCTAACCACAATAATAAAAAAAAAAACGAGTGGAATGTTTGGTCAAATTGTTTCTCAAAATATTATTTGTCCCCTCCTTTTACCCTGCATGTACAGGCTCCAACAATCAAAGGACGAATTATATGTACATCCCAAGGGCTTCTATTCTCTCGTTCGTCCGTCGCAAATCATCGGAGATGGTTTTGGTGGACGAAATGCAGGACGTGTCAATGAAATTGCCGATGAGCTACGAGATTGCATCTGATGAATGTGCAAGTTATTTGTTCACTCTTCCCAAAGGAGAAAACAAAATGATCCCAAGAGATAATCATACGGTCGGAAAGGGATTTTAAATCTGAAATACATTACTTAACCATCATCATCAGCCCGTGATTTGTGTTAGCCCTTAGTCAAACCAATTCAGACTTTTTGTGCGGGGCGGAAAAAGTGAAATCTTTTTTTTCTCTCTGAAGTAAGTGCTACATACATATTATCGAAGGAATCTTGGAGCTATGTTACAAAAGCATGCATAAATATACTTGTCAAACTTACGTATCCTTCTGATTTTACTACTGAGCGAGAGAGAAAGGGAAAGAGGAGTGATGAGAGGAATAAATGTAGACGGAGAGAGAAGAAATTGAGGGAAAAACAGGGGAAACGGCACAAGGAAAACGATAGAGAGTAAAAGGGAAAAAAACAGGAAACAAAAGAAGAGACGAAGCAAGGCGAGAGGGGACGACAGATCACCCGGAGAGTGAAATGAAGAGACAGAAAAATAGAGGCAAAGAGAGGCAAATGGAAAGGAAGAGAGACCAAGAAGAAAGGAACAATTAGAAATAGAGAGAGAAAGATGAGAAAGAGCGGAAAGGGGATAAAATAAAGAGAAAGAGAAAAGGGAAAGGGGAGAAAAATAAGATTAAATTGAGATAGAAACATAAAAATTATGGGCAAGGCTGGAGAGAGAGAAAAAGGAAGAGAAAAATAGGCAAGAAAAGAGAGAAAACACGAGTAAAATAAGCAAAAAAGGAAAAAAATCAGCAAGAAAATAAAAACACGAGTAAAATAAGCAAAAAAAGGAGAAAAATCAGCAAGAAAATAAAAACACGATTAAAATAGGCAAAAAGGAGAAACAAGCAAGAAAAGAAACACGAGTTAAATTGACAAAAAAAGGGAGAAACAAGCAAGAAAAGAAACACGAGTTAAATTGACAAAAAAAGGGAGAAAAATAGGTAAGAAAAGTGAAAATAAGCAAGAAAAGACAGAGAAAAAGACAGAAGAGGGAGAAATATGCAAAAAGAAAATATACAGTAAAAACAAAGATAAACGCTAAAGGAAAGAGAGAAAGAAACGGAATAAAATCAATGAGAAAATAGAGAGAGAAAGGAATAAAAACAGCGAGAAGAGATGAAGAGACAAAGAAAAGAGAGAGAATTTCATTTACTCTCAGCTTCCTGTTCGAGCCCATTAAAATACAAACGCCAATTAAAATAATTTTGAGGAGGTCGCTTTTGAGATTGATTCCTTCCCAACGGATTTTATTATATTGAAGTGTGAGTATCAGAGATTTACCTATAAAGAAGGGTGTGTGAGTAATAGGACTTTGGAAGGAACAAAACGCACTCAACAATATTTGTTCATTAAAAAGCCACGGGAAATGAATGGAAGTAGTACTTGTTAATTACGAGTCAATTCTTAATCAATGACACATACACTTCACAGAGGTATACATGCATACACTTGTACAGCTCCTCACCACCGAACATTTCATCCGTTCTTTTGTAAAAAGGAACAACCATAATTAAAAAATGGTTCTTACAATAATATGTAAATACTCATGTCATTTTCCCTGTCGAGTCACCTCACTACTAGAAGTCAGACGTTCATTCAACTGCATGGAGAGAGCACGTGCTGGTGTGAATTACGCACATTTCTTATCCCATACGCAACAAGTATTAGATATCAAACAGAGAGAGAGATCAGTAATACAGATATACAAATGATGAAGAAGAAGATGAAGGGGGAAGAAATGGGCATACAGAAATGTACGTCAATAAACCTTTAAAAAATCTTGACATTTTAATTACCCTTATAGTTGTGTGGTGAGTGAATCCAAGCAAAAAAACGTTTCTTTCGTAATAATTTGTGTTCAGTTTTCTGACTGTAATTCTCTCTTCTCAAGCATTTTATTTTACCTTCGGACTTGTCAGTCTCAGCCGTGCCTCTTTTCTTTTTTGTTTCCTTCTTTTTCTTTCTTCTTTCCTAGAATCACTTTTCTTTCCTTTTCTCTCTTCCGTAGATTTCCCGTTCCTGTCTTTCTTTCTCTATTGTTCTCTCTTTTTTCTCTCTCTACCCTTCTGTCTTTTTTTCTCTCTCTCTACATTTCTCTATTTTTTCTTTCTCTTTTCTCTCTTTTTTATTTCTCTCTCTACAATTCTCAATTTTTTCTTTCTCTTTTCTCTCCCTTTTTTCTTTCTATTTCCCCTCTCTACATTTCTCTATTTTTTCTTTCTCTTTTCTTTCTCTGCCTTTCCCCCTTTTTTCTTTCTATTTTCTCTCCCTCTCTTCTGTCTTTTTTCCTCATCTTTTCCCTGTCTCTTCTGTCTTTTTTTCTTCTCTTTTCTCTCTCGTTTCTGTTTTTTTCTTCTCTCTCCTCTCACTTTTTCTTCTCTTTTCTGTCTCGTTTCCATCTCTTTTTACTATTTTTTCCTCGTAACGCTACTTTGTCTTCTATTTTCTTTATTTTACTTCTCTTTCCTCACGTTACTTTCCTTTCTCTCTTTAGCTCTCTCTCATTTTTGATTCGTTTTTCCTTCTCTTTTCTTTAGATTTCTCTCATTTTTCTGTCCCTTTCCTTTTCTTTAAATTTCTCTCATTTTTCTTTCCTTTTTCCTTTCCTTTTCTTTAAATTTCTTTCATTTTTCCGTCTATCTGCCTTAGCTTTCTCTGACCAATCTTTCTTCCTTCGCTGAGGTTTCCTTCTTGTGTCCTGTTTCATTAGCTTTATCTCACTCTTCTTTCATTTTTCCGTCTCTTTTCTTTGAATTTTACTCAATTTTCTTTCATTTTCCTAATGTCATATATCCTTGTCTTGCGCTTCTCTGCGGTCCTTCGATTTCACAACTCACAATTGACTCTCAATAATTTGCCAGTTCTTTCCATTTCTATTAATCCTCCTCTGCATCCACACACTCTCTCTATTGCACCACTAATGAGGCACAAACGAACCAGAATTTATTACAGGAGCATCAAATTCATGGAGGAGGCAGAATGAGGAAAGGTAATCTACAGATATGTACCCTAATCAATCTCCCCTTAATTCCCTTGACAGACACGTGCTGTAGCTCTAGAGCAAAATATACTTTTTTGGAATTGTGAACCAATTCTGGAGTGGAATTCCGGATTGTATAATAAAGTGTAGCATTAAAAAAACATAAAATTGTTTTAAAAGAAGGCGCACACTTAATAATAACTGATCGATTTCACATCTCATCAGATATCCTCGTGGAGCACTTACGTAAGTTTTGTTTTAAATGACAAAATATGTAATAACCAAGATGGTCACAGGCTGTATCAAGCTTTTTAAAAGTGGATAACAAGAAAAACTCATAAAGGTTTTGTCCACGCATTTGTTGCGTTACTAATCTCCCTTAAAAATTCCCCAGGTGTAATGTACCATCTTTTCTCATTGCCACACATGCTGAAAGGGAAAAAAATGAAATTATTATCAAAGATTTTAATCTCCGTAAAAATGACCACTGATCCTATCGAAATGAAGAAAAACAAATAAAAAAAAAGAATTGTATAACTTGACAAAATTGCCCATTATCAACAAAGGATCCCTGGGATATTCCACCCTGATTTTCCTTGTAAGGTGGACGACCCGTTTTTTAGGGCCTCAAGGTATCATCTAATGTGTGAAATTACAGGTGGTAGTGACATATAAGCAAGTGCCGCTGAAAAAAAAACTGTATTACTATTACTCAAAAAAAAATGCCCTTTTTTGAGACACTCATAAAAAAGAGATTTCGTTTTTTTTACACAATACCATGAGGTCTACTTGGGTGGTTGTCACATTTGAAAAAAATAAACAAAACCAAATTATGTCAATACAATTTACACACGTCAAATAAGGGCATTTGGTACAGGCGACAGAGAAACAAGAAGTGTGAAATTTTTTTTTGTCACTCTCGTTTTTATATTACTCTCCCTCGCAATCATTTAGGCATTATTCATCTTGTGTTTGTGTAAAGGACGGGAATGAATCTGATTTTCATTCATCAATTAAACGGAAAATAAAGGGTGGGAAAAAAATTTCACCCTTTATTTAACAGAGCCATGTACGTCAACGTATGCAAATTTTTCGGTAGCCACAGTTTCACTAAATTATGCTAGAGAGAGAGTGAGAGAGAGAAAAGAGAGAAGAAAACGAGAGAGACAAAAAGAGAGACAAAAAGAGACAAAGAGAGAGACAAAAAGAGAGACAAAGAGAGAGGGAGAAAAGAGACAAAGAGAGAGAGGGAGAAAAGAGAGACAAAAAGAGAGGGAGAAAAGAGAGACAAAGAGAGAGGGAGAAAAGAGAGACAAAAAGAGAGGGAGAAAAGAGAGACAAAGAGAGAGGGAGAAAAGAGAGACAAAGGAGAACAAAATGAGCGACAAAGAGAGGAAAAAAGAGAGACGCGAGAGAAATAAACGAGACTCCTAATAACTCATTGACATACATACTTATTTATGACGAGAAGATACAATTGGGAAGAGACTGTCAGGTGATTGGGCTCATACATGTGTAGATCGCCCAATATCTGTCACAAGCTTGTCGTCACTGCCTCTTTATTTGCCTTCGTTTCACCCCCTGCCATTGTTTATATATTATTTTGTCATATACATATGCATACATTAGATACATATACGTGTGTCAATAAATTTGAACTTGAATTTGGTCTGTATATTTCTTTCGACGTGGAAGAAAAAAGCATATGCGACCACTTCCCAAACCACTGCCGATTGCCAAAAAAGTTTGTTAGGAACGTTTATGTATGCTGATTACAGAAATTAAGCTAATGGCACGGAGATGAATGGACGAAATGCCAGAGCGCTTTTGACCTGTCAAACCCCTTTTGCGTTGCTTTGTTGAGGGGTTTCAAGTAAATACAGGTATAACATTACATGTGTCATTTCCATTTGTCTTGTCTCGGTGTTTCTTTAACTTGATTCTCTCTCTCTCTCTCTCTCTTTCTCTCACTATAGCCTTTATTATTTTTCACCATCTCGTTATGATTTGACGTCAACAATTAATTTCTTTTTTTTTGTATTCCGTTTGATGTTACTTTGCTGCTCTTTTCTCTCTCATTTACGCTATTTGTACTTGCTTGGATTATTTCTTTCTCTTCGCTATCACTCTGTGTTTCTATTTGTACTTTTCTCATTTCTTTCCGTTTCTCTCTGATTTCTTCAACTCTCCTGTTTTTTCTCTCTTAATTCATTCATTTTTTTTTAGTTTTTCTCTTCATTTTCTCAGATTTTTTCCCAATCTCCTGTCCTTTATCTCTCCCTTTTTTCTCCATCTCTTTCCTATTCTTCTCTCTCTTTTCCTCTCTTATCGCTCTCTCTTCCTCTCTTATCTCTCTCTCTTCCTCTCTTATCTCTCTCTCTTCCTCTCTTATCTCTCTCTCTTCCTCTCTAATCTCTCTCTCTTCCTCTCTTATCTCTCCCTCTTCCTCTCTAATCTCTCTCTCTTCCTCTCTTATCTCTCTCTCTTCCTCTCTTATCTCTCTCTCTTTCCTCTCTTATCTCTCTCTCTTCCTCTTTTATCTCTCTCTTTTCCTCTCTTATATATCTCTCTTCTATCTATCCCTCTCGTCTACCTCTATCTTTCCCTCTCTTCTATCACTCTATTCCTCTCTTCTATCTATCTCTCCTTCTCTTCTATCTGTCTATTTCCCTCTCTTCTATCTCGTCTTTTGCATATCTTCTCTTTCCTCACATTCTCCTCTCTCTCTGTCCTTCCTCTCTCTCTCACCATCGCCTCTTTCTCTCTCTTTCCCTCTCTATTTTCGTCTCTCTCTCTCTCTCTCTCTCGCCTCTCTCACTATCTCCTCTTTCTCTCTCTACTTTCGCCTCTCTCTCTACTTTCGCCTCTCTCTCTCTCTTTCGTCTCTCTCTCGCCTCTAGTTCTCTTTCCCTCTCTCTCTTCGTCTCTCTCGGACTTCTCTCACTCCCCTTCCCTATTCGTCTCTTCCTCTGAATCTCGCATGGTAAACCGCACTTGATGATTCTCAAAACAAAAGTGCAAATGAGGTGCTTTTCCTCTCGTGTTCACAACCGGCCTAAAAGCACCCCGGCGAGGCTTCCCACTTACCATACACGATAGTTGACGACTACAGAAGGAGGATGGGGAGGAAGGTAGTCGTGAAAGAGCAAGTGTGAAAATCCAATAATTTTGAGGTTGTTGTAATAATTTGTAAACTAATGAACTGGATGAATTATCCACTCGTAAAAAAAAAAAAGGCTGAGCTACTACTTGATTATGATTTTCACAAATGGTTTTTTCCCACCATGTGCATACCCACGTACATATGTATGCACACTCTAATCTCTCCATTTAAGCATGAGCATTATCAGCATGTGTTCCTGAGGAATTGTACTGTATTACTTCTGTTGTACGTGCATAATATGGACCCATACGTTTTTTTAGAGGAAGTTTATTTTCCATCCTCCCGCATTTCTACACCTTTTGCCTATACATATGCATGTATTGATACATTGTAGTGGGATAGGAATAAGAAAATAATATTAAGTATGTGACCCACATTGGAAAGAACATTTTGATGACGCTTACCTACACACATTAAGCCATAGAAGAGGGAGATAGAGAGAGAGAGAAAATCCTTTATCTTGATATTCATCTTCAAAGAAATAAAAGATTAAAGGGGATATAAATTTTTTTTATATTACTTGACTCCCATTACAACCGATTGCTCCTTTTATTTTATAGTAAAATGCTTCCCTATGCAATCCCTTTTTTCTCTGCTTAATGCTACCAGTTTTATATAATTATCAGGAGCATATATCAACCCATTACTGGGGACATTTAACGAAATAAAAAGAAAAAATGAACTGACAAAAAGGATTTTTCAGCAACCGACCACACAGCCCATTATTATTTATACTCAAAAGGGCCTGTCATCCCCCTTAACCCACACAATTAACAAAGTGGGAAAAAATGGCAAGTCAGAGAAATGTAAAATAAAAAAAAATAATAATTTCAAGAAAACAAAATAATAACACTGTCACAACAAAGTGGGGAGCACTGCTTGGAGTTTGTGTGTACAGATTTGTATCTAAAGGGTGCACAGGGCTCTATATGGATGTACATATATAGGCTTAATGGGTATATCATAGTGGATATTTATTACAGTCTAAACGTCACCCCTGTTAATGTTGTAATTATTACCATTACCACGACCATTTACTACAACATGTGCAAGCCCACTTGTAAAGAGACCATGCCGCACTAGAATGACCACCAAAGCGATTATGTCACCAAAGACCCAACCTCGCACAACACAAGTGTGACTTGTCACAACTTTGCACGTACCACTTATAGCACGCAGAGGTGGACACAATAAACATTAATTTTTTTTCGCTTATTTTTTTTTTAATGTTACGAGTCAGTGAACAGGAGAATAACTATCGTGGGCATTTGCTTTGCTTTGCATTTGCATTGCTTAGCAGGACGAGTGAGGGAGTGTATGACAAATGCAAAGGAGAGACAAATGAGAGAGAGAGAGAAGAGAGAGAAAAGAGATTTACCGGAAGTCAGGAAATAGGACGAAAGAGTAATGAAAACCGTTGGGACTGTTTCAACTAATTTCACGGAGATTGGCTTTGCAAAAATTACCGAAAGATATACAATAAAACAAATGAAATGGCGAGATTGAATAGAGACATTCAAAGAGTTGGGAATGGAAGGAATTGCTTGAAGAGAGACCACTAAATCTGAAAGAGACAGCAATAAAGGGAAGATAGAAAAATAATTGTAAAATCAAGTGGGGAAAACAACTTGAAAAAGGAAAACAACAGAGCAAAGGATTAAAAGGAGTCAAGCCACAGAGAAAAACACGTAAAAATAAAGATCGAAAATATACATATAAATCAAAAGTAAAAAAATAAAATACAAAATTTGAGATTACTACAGAAAAACTGAGAGGAAATAAGATCGAGACGACGGAGAAACAGAGAGAAAATAAGATCGAGACAGCAGAGAAAAAAACAGATAATGATGGGGGAAAGTGTAATTAGAGAACAAAAACAGCAGAGAAAAATAGTGGACAGAAGACAGAGAAAAAGAGATTAAAATCAACACAAAAAGAAGGAGACAATGCCAGGAAAATCCATAGAAAAAAAGTCAAAAGATGGGAGAAAAAGAGTAAAACTGACAGAGAGAAAGGGGGAAAACGCCAGGTAAGAGAAAGAAGGCAACAGAAATGTGACATACAATCAAAAATGACAAAAAGCGAGATAGCAACATGAGAAGAAGAGTACAAGGAATAAAGCAAAATAATATGATGAGATTATGACAGGTACAAAAAGGGACAATAAGAAGGATAAAAAAGGAAACAAGAGAAAGAGACAGCCAGAAAAAAAAGAAAACAAGAGAAAGAGACAGCCAGAAAAAAAAGAAAACAAGAGAAAGAGACAGCCAGAAAAAAAGAAAACAAGAGAAAGAGACAGCCAGAAAAAAAAGGAAACAAGGGAACGAGACGGCCAGAAAAAAAAAGAAAACAAGAGAAGGAGACAGCCCGAAAAAAAGGAAACAAGAGAAAGAAACAGCCAGAAAAAAAAGGAAACAAGAGAAAGAGACAGCCAGAAAAAAAAGGAAACAAGAGAAAGAGTAGGATTGAGTCACGGAAAGGTTTGTTAGAGTGAGATGAAATATTTTGAGGCTAAAATGTCAGACACAATGAATCATCACGTAAAACACGCACAAAATGTTAAATGGTCGAAATGAGACAAAGCAAGAGAAACAGAAAGGAAGAGAGAGAGAGAGATAACGGAAAGGGAAAAAAGTCATCCCAGAGTTTACATGTCGTCAGTGCATTAATTTGTGACCCTACACGAAAAAAAAACAGCCCAGCGCCTATTATTATGTGAATGCTGCAAGTAAAAAGACATAACCAACAAAAAAAAAACAAGCTCCAAGTCAGTAGTTAGTTGTGTACAGAACAACCGCGTTACACGAATGTCACAACAATCTACAAGTTAGAATTACTGATAAGCTACCCAAACACATAAATATCTATATAAATTACCATTGGAAGTAGCCGCCACCTTACTTTTTTTTCTCTCTCTCACTCTCTCTCTCTCTCTCTCTCTCTCTCTCTCTCTCTCTCTTTCGCTGTCTCTGTAAAAAAAATTGTCTCCCTGCAATTTTCATTAATAAGGAAATATCGCTTTATATATTTTTTCACTCTTTCTCCACACACCTGAATAAGTAAGCAGGACACTTTTTTTTGTACTCTCGACAAAATACACACCACTTTTATATTATGCATGCACATGTAATTCTACACTCCGTGAATGTATTTTAAAGGGAGAGAGAAAAATAGGAAATTTACACATACTTACCAAAGAAAATTTATGTGAATATTTTGTAGTAAAAAAAAAAATCTTTATTTTTTTCCAACAAGTTTTTTTGGTCTATTATATATTTTATGCACACTTAATTTTTTCCTCCCATTTGAAGCGGGAATACCTACCGCTCTTCACCCCAGTAGGTTCACCCTTGTTAAGAAATGTTTTTCTTGGACATTTTGTATTTTATTTATTTGTTTTACCATTTTTTTGGGCCATTTTCCAAAGGGTAAACACAACCAACAAAAGATATAAGGACCAAAAATACTCACCAATATTTCCATATTTTCCCTTCTGGCATTTTTGTACTAATGCATTTCAACCTTTTTTTTTCTTGGTTCTTTGTCAAAAATAATAATGTGTGTATATTTTATTTACAAATTGTGCAAGAGAAACAAAAAGGGCAAAAAAAAAGGTTGATATGTGTAACAACCAAGATGTGCTCACAACAATTGATGTTGTACCCTTATTGACACTACCATGACCAATATCTCGGGATAATTCTTTGACCCACCGTGGGAAGACCAACACAGCTCAATGTAAAGAGAGACGTCATGCTAGGGGCTAATTATTGGATGTAACTTTTTTCCTCATTGTTGTAATTGTACTTATGTCACTTACAATAAATATACACGCAATTCGTTCAATTCCCAAGGCTCCTAGTACATATGTTTAATTGAGATTCCATTCCACAATTATAGGGCAAAAAAGACACCAAAGTAGTCATAAATTCATTAGTAATCATAACAATAAATTCCTATAGGTAACTCTCTATTTCCATGGGGTATGTGGGTATGAGCTTTCAACGAAGAACTTAATGATCGTCAAATGTAAAAATATATACACAGATAGATACATGTTTATATACATATATATTAGAAAAATACTGCAGGAAAAATGGTGGTAACCCCCGCTGTTTCTTGATCAATGCTGGTAGTGACAGGAAGAGAGCAAGATGTAACACAATAGCGAGATGGCAAATATGTAAATTGATGACACATGAAGAGTAAAAGGCGAAGTGAGAGAGAGAGTGAAAAATTAGCCATAAACAGGAGAGACGACAAGAAAATGGATGAAGGACTACAAGCGATAAAGAGCAACAAAATCAAGTACAAGAGGGCGTGAAAGACCGAATGAAAGAGAATGGGAGGGAAAAGAGAAAAAAGACAGTAAGAGATGGAAAAGTGAAAGAAAAGAGAGAGAAAGAAAAGGAATAAGAGAGAAAGCAAAGGAAAAAGAGAGAAAGTAAAGGAAAAAGAGAGAAAGCGAAGGAAAACGAGAGAAAGCGAAGGAAAACGAGAGAAAGAGAAGGAAAACGAGAGAAAGAGAACGGAACAGGAAAGCGAAGGAAAACGAGAGAAAGAGAAGGAAACAGAGAAGCGAAGGAAAAAGACGGAAGGAGCGAGAAAAAGAGACAAAAAGAGAAAAGAGACAAAAAGACAGAAAGAAAGAGAAAAGGAGAGAGAAAGAGAGAGAAAAAGAGGGAGAAAAGGAGAGAGAAAGATAGAGAAAAAGAGGGAGAAAAGGAGAGAGAAAGAGGGAGAAAAGGAGAGAGAAAGAGAGAGAAAAAGAGGGAG
>JAQGBT010005407.1:0-14373 GCA_034698585.1 Disparrhopalites patrizii
AGTGGAATCTGCTGTCGGTGCAAATGTAGTTTCTGATCCGTCTTGTGGCGTGGTTGACGCTTGGCCATCGTCATCATGTGTGGCCCCACTAGTAGTTCCAGATGCTGCGGGCGTACTTTCTGATGAGTCGCTGTCGCCCGTAGAATCTTCGGCCGGCGCAGATGAAGTTTCAGATTCATCTAGGGGCGTGGTCGACGGTTGGCCCTCGTCATCATCGGTAGCTCCACCTGTAGTTCCTGCTGATGCGTTCGTACTTTCCGATGAGTTGTCGTCACTAGAGGAATCTGTTGTCGGTGCAGATGTAGTTTCTGATCCGTCTTGTGGCGTGGTGGACGCTTGGCCATCGTCATCATCGGTAGCTCCACTAGTAGTTCCTGCTGATGCGTTGGTACTTTCCGATGAGTGGTGGTCGCCAGTGGAATCTCCTGGCTGCGCAGATGTAGTTTCAGATTCTTCTTGGGGCGTGGTCGATGCTTGGCCGTCATCACCATCGACAGCCTCGCCAGTAGTTTCCGACTCTTCCGTCGTACTTTCTGATGAGTCGTCGTCACTAGTGGAATCTGCTGTCGGTGCAGATGTAGTTTCTGATCCGTCGTGGGGCGTGGTCGGCGCTTGACTCTCTTCATCATCGGTGGCTCCACCAGTAGTTCCCGATGATGCCGTCGTACTTCCTGACGCGTTATTGTCATTAGTGGTATCTTCCTCGGGTGCAGATGTAGTTTCGGGTTTCTCTGCGGGCGTTACCGAGGTCTCACCTTCATCATCGGAAGCTGCACTAGATGTGATGTTATCGGATGATGATGTCGTGTTTTTGGACGAATCGTTCCCAGCGTGCGTAGTCGTGTCACTGGAAGATACGTCGTTCGTATCGTCTGTCGACTCTGTAAAATCGGGCTCATCTCCATGAGTATCTGTGGTACCTTCTTCCGACTCTTCCACGTTGTCAGAAGACGTTTCGGTAGCACCACCAGAAGTAGACGTGGAGCTTTCTCCTGTTGGATCCGAATTTGGCGAAGCACTTGCTTCCGTTGTGCCTGGTGTGTTGGTGGAACTATCTCCAGACGAATCAGATGAGTTTGTTGACGTTTCTTGAGATTCATCGGAATCATCATATGTATCGGTAGAACTTTCGCCCGAATCATCGTATGTATCCGTTGAACCTTCATCAGAGTCATCGGGTTCATCCGTCGAACTTTCCCCTGAATCCTCGTTTACTTCCGTAGTATCTTCTTCTGATTCATCCGAGTTGGTCGAAGTTTCCTCTTCTGAATCTTCAGGCTCGTCTGTACTGGATTGGGTATCATTACCAGAATACTCAGTAGTGTCTTCCCCAGAATCATCATAATCACCTGTTGAGTCTTCCGAATCAATTACGTCTGTGGTACTGTCATCATATTCAGCAGACTCATCCGTTGTGGCGTCACTATTTTCTGTGGTGCCTTCCTCCTCTGATCCAGAATATTCTGTTGTGTTATTGTCTTCGCCAGAATTACTGCCACTTCCGTTGTCTTCGCCAGAATTACTGACATTTTCGTTGTCTTCGCCAGAATTACTATCGTTTTCGTTGTCTTCGCCAGAATTACTACCATTTTCGTTGCCTTCGCCAGAATTACTGCCACTTCCGTTTTCTTCGCCAGAATTACCGCCATTGCTGGAATCATTTCCCCCAGGAGAGTCATTATTGCTCGGTCCTCCGTTGGAACCGTTTCCAGCTGGGCTCGTAGTTGTTTTTCCAGCTGTTGTTGCTTTTCCAGTTGTAGTTTTTCCAGCTGTGGTCGTTTTCCCAGTTGTGGTTTCGGCCTGCCTTGTGGTAGTCCTGTGATTGTTCTTGGTCGTTTGTTGTCCATTATGCGTAGTCCTGCGGCCTCTTCGGGTAGTCCCGCGTCTGCTTTTGGTTGTCCCACGACGTCTTCTGGTAGTTCCGCGCCTTCGTCTGGTTGTTCCACGGCGTCTTCTGGTGGTACCTCGCCTCCTTCGAGTTGTCCCGCTACGTCTTCTGGTCGTTCCTCGCCTCCTTCTGGTGGTTCCTCGCCTCCTTCTGGTGGTTCCTCGCCTCCTTCTGGTGGTTCCTCTCCTCCGTCTGGTGGTTCCTCGCCTCCTTCTGGTGGTTCCTCGTCGTCTTGTGGTCCGTCCGTTATTTCTTCTGGTCGTTCTTTGACCTCCGCCGCCTCCCTTTTTGGTCGTACGACGATTCTTTGTAGTTCCACGGCGTCGCCTTGTTGTTCCACTGCGAGTTGTGCCACGTCGACGTCGGGTTGTCCCTCGTCTGCCCCGCTTGGTGGTGCCCCTGCGACGTCTGGTGGTTCCTCTTCGCCCGCCACGCCGGGTCGTTCCCCTTCTTTTGGTCGTTCCACGGCGAGTCGTCCCTCTTTGTTGTCTTCTGGTCGTCCCGCCCCGACCTCGTTTTGTAGTGCCTCGTCGTCTGGCTGTGGTGCCGCTCCCACGTCGTCTGGTCGTTCCTTGGCGGTTGTTGGATCCCCGCAAAAGGAACCTGCCTCGTCTAACCTCTAACCTCCTTTGGCCGTATCCTTCCAGTAAAAACGTTCAAAAGTTAGGCGACAATTAGAGGCAAGTGGGTGTAGAAAAAATTTTTAAATAAAAAAATTCTTTCTGATTCACTGCAGCTGGAAATGCTGAAAATCAATTGTGGCAGAAGTACATAGAAGGGATAATGATGGATTTATAAATGGAAATACTTACCTGGACAATAAAAACCTGCCGCCCCGTCGGAGGAATCCGCACATTCGCACTGACAACTGTCCTCTGTATCTTCCCGGGGATTCTGAGTCGCTCCCGTGCAATTTGGAGAGGCGTGAACTGTGTTAAAAGGAATTAGAAATGAGGCTTATATTTTTATTTGATGCTTAACTCCTTATTACTCAGCGTTGGATTTGACGCCTAATTTGTTTTCATTAAAATCCCGTGGAGTCTCGTTATAACAGCATCCAACGGGAACATAAATTTTGCTGTTATAACGAGATTTTTGGCTAATGCTGTTATAGGAAACACATTTAACATGCTTTTGTTTATCAGCGACTGACATTTTCTGACGTTATAACGATTTTTTTACGATTATCGTGTTACATAGAGCGTTGTTATAAAAAGTACACTGTACATTGAATTTGGCTCTGTTTAAAATTTAAGTACGTCTGTTACGAATATTTTTAAATGTAAAGTCCGAAGGAAATTTTAGCCGGAAAATTAGCCGAAGGAAATGTTTTTTCTTGATTTATGTATAAGAACTGAAAGAGCGTTGGACATCACTAAAAACTGGTGTTTATATGCATATATTTTGTGAACTCACAATGCGGCTGATCCGGATCCGGCGGCTCACATTCCTTGTTGTAGTAGGAAAGGCCTTGCTCCTCCGCAACGGTCCATGTCGTTGCTTGGAAAAGTAAAAAATAAATACCAACAATCTTGATCTGAAGAGTTAGCGTCATCTTCCCATTTCAAATGATGGCCGAATGAACACCTGCAAAAGCATTTAGTATGGGAAACTGAAATCCGGAGAATTTGCAGTCAACGCCATATTTATACAAAGTCAAATTTTCCATGTCCTTTCTGTCACGGTTTCATTAATCTTCAACTAGAATCCATTGTTTTCATGCTTTTGCGTAATTATTGCAAATATTCATTACGCCATTGTCCTTGTTTTTATCAGCTTATCCCAGCTGTCAGCCGGTAGATACAATTGGGATATAAATTTCATACCTCTTTACGTTATTCCTTTATTATTCCAATTCGTTTTTTTTTAATTTTAAATGCCTCTCTTTTTAAAATAAATATTTTGCGAAAATGAGCTGCATAAATTATAATTTTGATGTACTTCGTAAAATGCTCAGCACTTATGAATTGTTTTAATCGCATATCGTCGCCTTTAGGCCATTCAAAGATAAATCATTTCCCTCGCGGGTGCATATGGCAAATTAAACGGAATTTGTCATCTCCGCCATTATGCAAGTGTGCAAGTTGAAATCAATGACAATGTGGGACCGTAGAAATTTGTCAATTTATGTGCTTGTAGGGCCATAATATAATAAATTAAATTGCAATAATACACTCATTGTGTCAGACCTTGGCATTCACAGGATTTACTGAAGTGACGAAAATTGCATTTATTTACTTTTTCCATTTTGTTCACGTCTAAAATGTGATTAATACAAGTGATTTATGCGTCTCTATTATTGACGGAATTATGGGTGGGAAATATGTGCCACAGTTAGAATTAATACTCGTCAGTTGTTGTACGTTTTTAAGGCTGTCCCAAAAGAATCACCGCGCCGCCGGTGGAAAGTTGCATATGACCCGATATTAACACGGTCGACCTTGAAGTTTCTCGTATGTCAAGATTCTCAAAAAATCATATGTAACCATTTAGATAGTTGCTCTGCATGAAGAATGGTGCAAAAAATCCGTCGTCCAAATGACCTCCCTGACCCCCAGGGGAGTCAAAGCTTGAATTTTCAAGACGATGGATCAGCCATATCTCTGGTTCTTACCGCCCAATTTGGCTGAAATTTGAAATACAGCGTTTAAAACAAATTAACGAAGGTCGTATTTCACAAAATCTAAAATTCAATTTTTTTAACAATTTTCAAAATTTTGAAAATTTATCAAAATTCGTTTTTTTTCATAAAAATTACTTAACAACATTCTCTCGCTATAATCATAGATATTTTAATCAATAGAATCAATCTACACACCAATACGGCCACTCCACGCCCCCCACAAAGGGTCAAAGTGTCGCATCCTCTGACGAGTTGTCGGCCATATCCATAGTTTATACTGAACGATTTGGCCGAAATTTGAAATACGGTCGTTTAAAAACATTTAGCCGAGGTCATTTTGAGGAAAATCAAAATTTCGAAATTCTTTCTACAACAGATATTTTTGATGAAATCATTTCAGAACATCATCTAACCACCGTTTGCACCAATGTCGATGCTATAGTATCGATTTATTCACCAATATGGTCATTTAGTAACGAGACGCCATCCTTGAACAGACCCGTATTTGTCCTCTCCCGATGGTCCACGCTGTATAAATGGTGTGACGGGGGTTTGTCCAGAACAGAATACTTACAAAATGACGTATTGTGGCCGTATTGGTGAGTAGATTGATTCCATTGATTATAATATATATGATTATGGCGAGAGAATGTTGTTAAGTAATTTTTACGAAAAAAACGAATTTTGAAAAATTTTCAAAATTTTGAAAATTGTTAAAAAAATGAATTTTAGATTTTGTGAAAAACGACCTTCGTTAATTTATTTTAAACGCTGTATTTCAAATTTCAGCCAAATTGGGCGGTAAGAACCGGGGATATGGCTGATCCATCGTCTTGAAAATTCAAGCTTTGACTCCCCTGGGGGTCAGGGAGGTCATTTGGACGACGGATTTTTTGCACCATTCTTCATGCAGAGCAACTATCTAAATAGTTACATATGATTTTTTGAGAATCTTGACATACGAGAAACTTCGAGGTCGACCGTGGGAATATCGGGTTATATACAGTCGACTCTCCCAATACCGGCCCTCCTTATAAGAGCACTTAATCTATAACAGCAGTGCTGAATCCCCCTACAGCTTTACCATGTAAATTGCGCTCTCTGTAAGAGCACTTCCTATAACAGGACTTGCTCTATAACAGCAGGCTATTTTCTTCCCTCGCTTACATTCCTCTCACTGTAACAGCACTTTCTTCCTATAAGACCATTAGCGCCCAAGTCAGGTTTTCCTTCAACATTAACTTTTTTTTCTATAACATCACCGGAACTCTATACCAGCACAATTTATTTCTTTTCTCACTAAAATGTAATTATTGACGCCCAATTTGGTAAATATTGTTAGAATTTGGAAAATTATAGAAGTTGCCTGAAAATAATCTTAATTAATTATTATTAATATTTTTTAACTAATTCTCTATACCAGGAGTTCGTTATAAGATCACTTTTTCTGGTGCAGATAGGGTGTTGTTATAGAGAAAGTCGACTGTATCCATTTACCCCTAGTTGTGGTCACAGAGTGGAAACTTTTTCAGAATAAAGTGGACTCTCTCCATAACAACTCTCCTTATAACAACTTTTTCTCTATAACAACTTTATTTTGCAGTCCTTCGTATATATAGTGCTTAGTGTACATACTAAGTGTTCCATGTAACAACTTTTCTATGTAACAACCATTTTTGCCCATCCCTATTGGGTTGTTATGTATTGTACAATTTATTCAGAAATCCATTTACGAGTGATTCCCGCCCCGAAATATCTCTTGCCCCCAAACAAATTTCGGACCAACCGTCCCGCGCCGCGCTCCATCCAGAAACAAAAGAGGGCGCCCAGCAAGAACGTGCCCAGAACATAGAAGACCAAGTCCAGGTCGGACTTGCCCATGCCCAGCGGCTCAAAGGGCCTGAAATCATCCTCCATGCTACTGTCCAGCTCCACGTACTTGTCATATTTAAACCTCCGGAAATCCCATTCCTCCCAGAGGGCGTAAATCCCCGTCCAGAGGATACTCTGCATCCTTCGGATCATCCTGGGCGCAATCCACTCGTTGAAGCCCGTCATGCCCATCCCGCGCTTGGACATCAAATACTGATCCTCCTCCCGGTGATTGCTCGCGTACGCCAAACGTCCCGACGAATCCTCCCGCATTGCCTGGTGGAACAAGCGCCAATAGAAATTAAACTGCTGTCTGGTCGTGATGAGCGCGGCGCGCTCTTGGGGATTCCCCTGGTCGTCCAAGGACACGTACAAATTCCGGCGGATGGCGTCCCGGACATCGTCTTGGCAGACGTAGCGCGCGCGGGTTAGGATGGACAATACTTGCTTGTATTCTTCAGCGCCCAACGATTCCGGGCCAATTCTTATAGCGTGAAATACACGCTGGATGAAATAACACGCATTCGAGAAGGTCGCCGGACCCGTGCTGAGGACGAGCTGGCACAAATTCATGAGGCTACGTGTTTCCGGTTGCATCGCCGGCATCGGCGGAAAATTCCGGCCACTTTGGAACTTTTGCAGGGATTCAACCGTCAATTTCTGGTCGCAGTACTTTTGTTCCAGAGGCAAATAGAGCACGAAGTCTTCCAGCCCGCGCAGATGCGTCCAGTTCGTCCTGTACGGCGTAGTTAGTATTGTATCGGATTTGAGGAAACTCTTGTAGGCATTTCCAATGATGAGGATCAGCGTGGCCCAAAGCGCGGCCACGGCCGCGCAGAATCGAGTGGCGCGCCCCAGTTTCCCGAGGATCATCGGGACGTCCTCGTAGCATTGCTCGATGAAGGCGGAATAGAGCCAGAATGTAACGGTGAGGAAGGCCTTGAGGTATCCGTAGAGCGTCCGGTAGCGCGTGGGGGTGTCCGTGAGCCAGGCCAATGTAGAGAGGAGGAGGATCATAAGGAGCGCCAAGCCCAAGAAAATCGCCCAGATCCGCCAGCTGAAGGGCTTCCAGTAGATCTCGATGGAATGGTTGATGTTGGTGACGCCGTGGGCGGTGACGAACCTATAGAGGGTGCTTTGGCCGATCTCGACGAACTCCCGGAGCGTCGCAAAATGTAAGGCCTGAAGCCGATCTTGGAACATCCAAACGGAGGATCCGATGAAGTAACAATGCCGGCTGGGGTTTCTCCCGGAAGGGACCTTTTGAAGGGGGCATTTCGGGTGCATCGACACGGTCCAATTCAGGGCTCCTTGGAGGTACCGCACCAGCGCCAGTTTGATTCCACGGGGACGTTTGGAATCCAACGGATCGATTTCCTCCTCAGGAATCTCCGTGAATCGGGTATAATCATTCACTTTCCAGTTCCAGAAGATGTTTCGACCGTCCGCCGATGCGAGGATGAAAGTTGGCCGGATTTGGACGAAGCAGGATTCCTTTTCCGGGCAGTGGAACAGGTGAAGCATTTGGTTAAGGGGCGTGTTGCACCAAGGACATTGGACGCCGCCCAGGAGGAAGCTCCCGGGGTGCATTGGGAATCTTCGGTGGACGCCTGGTGGAGTCCTTTCGGGGTGCATCGGGATTCTTCGGTGGACGTCTCCAGAAGTCCTTTCGGGAGATTTCGCGGGCATTCGCTGGTATCCGACGACACTAGTTATGGCCTCGTGTCGGTGATGCGTGAGTCCAAGCCGGCCGGGTGAATCCTTCGTATTGTTGTAGATTTCAAATTTTCCCGCGCCCGAAATTTCTTCGAGGAACACGTGATGTGTGAGTGCGAAGCTGAAGCCGTAAGGGTCAAAAATTGCTTTATAGATCCACCTAAGTGCCTCACTATAAGGGTTGTGGCGGTTTTCATGGACGATGGCGGGTGTGATTGGTTCCGGAGGGAGGACGATCTGCGCGAGGCAGGAGATGCTTCGCATTTTCCATAAATGGGACTTCTCTAGGACGTTCGAGGGTGGCGGAATGAAACTTCGGAGTTTGCGGGCAGTCTTCGTGGTTATTTGGATGTACGGGATGTTTTGGATCCGGGCGTAATTTACGAGGCCCGGCTTGAAGTCCACAAATTGGAGGATGCAAGACTGAAACGGATGGAAATAGTCCGGCGAAAGTTTTAGTTGGATTGCCGCTGGCGCTGTCTTGAAATTAGCGCTAGCCCACATTAATTGTAGGCTGAGAAGAACAATAGAATAGCTTGCAAAAGCCATAATTTTACTGGCAAAAAATGTATTTTGGAGTGAACAAGTTTACTGTTTCGTACCCGGAAAAAACGCAGAAGATCAACCGTGTTTGCTGACTTTTGACTTAAATAAATATCCTAGTTCAGTTGGACGGATATGTCGGAAAATTTACTTTGCCTTCTGAGCTGGTTTAAACAATAAAATGTAAAGTGGATTATTGATGGCAAATGCTTAAGAGTGGATTTTGCAAAGAAATTAAATTTCCAGTTTTGAGTATATACAGTATGCTCGCCGAAAAACGCAACCGGCTCTTCTGCTTATAACAGCTCTACAGCAAGGCATAGACATGAGAATGCTACCTTATTGGAATGCCAAGACGTTAAGCCTTCAGAATTGATAAGTAATTACATTCAAAATGACTACATTTAAAAATAATAGCCAATGAAACGCGTTAAAAAAAGCACATATTACCATATGGACGTTGACAAATCCTTGTGAATTAGACGGCAAATTTCTCGGGCGGGTTTGTGAAAACCGTTATAGGGATGCCCGTTATAGAGAGGGTCGTCTTTACTTTGGTCAATTTTTCAGACGAGGTTTTGGCATGCGTTGAACATAATTCTCCCTGAAACTTGCTGAAACTACGCATGAAAGTCAAATAAATTATGCATAATTTCTCCGATTGACACTGGTTTCAGCGGCGGCAAAGCATTAGACACACCCAAAGAGGTCCGGGATACACTTGCGTGTATATAACAGTCTTGCTTGGAAGTATTCATTCCTTAATATTATTCTATATCATATTAATCTATCGGTTATTGCTATTCCGCCCCATTTTGAAGACGGGACTGCGTCCCATTAGCATATTGGTAAAACAAATGTGTCTTATTGGGAAATGAAGGAATTACGCCGCATTTGTATTCGTGCATAACCAAACATGTCAATAGCAAGAAATGTAAAGAATAAGAGAAGAGCATGCAAAATCAGAGTAATAAATGCCTCAACTAATATTTCAAACCTTGTATACAGATTCGAGCAACTTTTCTTTACAGCTCAATTCTTTGGCAAACTTTATTTGGAAATAAACCCATGAAATGTTAGCAAATACTAATTTTGCCGGTGGTTTTGACGAGCACCAAGGCTACAAAGAACATCAGTATTCGAAAGCTTGTATCATCATTAGCCCAGCTAACTAATTGTAAGGTCCCTATAATCACACGAAATGAAATGAATAAAACAAAACGGATTTGGCATCATCAATAAAAGGCCTTCAAATGCCAGTTGCTGGCACACGGTTTTTTTGTTTTTGTGAATTCTCATATATGGCTTAGATATGTATACATATTGTCGGTAAAGAATCGTATGTAACTATCTCCACCGTGCACTAATTGAGGAAGTGATCATCTCCAAAAATAAATATGAACCAAGTAAATTGCATACATTTTTCAAAATCAAGATTATGAGAAATTTTAACCAGGATTCTATATACTCACTAATTAGCCGATACA
Source organism: Disparrhopalites patrizii (assembly GCA_034698585.1). Taxonomy (NCBI): domain Eukaryota; kingdom Metazoa; phylum Arthropoda; class Collembola; order Symphypleona; family Sminthuridae; genus Disparrhopalites; species Disparrhopalites patrizii. The sequence continues at coordinate 10,130 of JAQGBT010005407.1, forward strand.
AATTGTTTTTTTGTTTTTTATCACTACAGTCGTGTCTATGTACTGTGTAGAATAGCACAGGCTTCAGTCCGACTCCACTGCAAATTAATTATACCAATTTTTCATTGCTAAATTGCTGGTTCCCTGTACACGTTTGGTTCGAATGGATGCAAGTTTAGTTATCAAAATGAAAGGACGATCGGACGGAAAATTTGCTAAAAGGAACGTACAGTCGACTCTCTCTATAACAGCACCCTATCTGCACCAGCCAAAGTGCTCTTATAACCAAATGCTGGTATAGAGAATTCGCTGAAAAATATTAATAATATTTACTTAAGATTATTTTCAGGCTTAACTTTGATAATTTTCCAAATGCTAACAATATTCACACAATTGGGCGTAAATATTTGCATTTTAGTGAGACAAGAAAGAAATTGTGCTGGTATAGAGTTCCGGTGCGGTTATAGAGAAAACGTTAATGTTGAAGGGATACCTGACTTAGGCGCTAATGCTCTTATAGGGAGAAAGTGATGTTATAGTGAGAGGAATGTGAGCGAGGGAAGAAAATACCCTGCTCTTGTAAAGTGACTGCTGTTATAGGGAGTGCTCTTATAGAGAGCGCACTTTGAATGGTACATCTGAAGGGGGGATTCAGCACTGCTGCTATAGAGTAAGTGCTTTTATAAGGAGGGCTGGTATAGGGAGAGTCGACTGTATAAGCTCGGTGTTCTTGATTACTTTATATGCACAGATGGAGATGAATGAAGATAATCACTGTGTGAATTAGTGCCCGGTGGAGATGGTTACATCTGATTCTTCACCAACGAAGACGATATGCATAGTATGTATTAGATAGACGAAGAGTGCTAGATATTTATATTAATGCTGGGAATTCTAGAGTGGTACACTCATAACTGAGATCCATCCCAGCCCCAGGAATTATTTGTTTTATTGAGACAGCCCCCATTCAGCCAGCTCGCGGAGTTCCTCCTCTTCATCTTTAGCTTGGTTCTCTGTACATGACAAAATTTGAATTCCAATGTAATTCAATTGCCAGTAAAAGTGCATTATTCTCACATTTTTCCTGGAAAGTCCTAAATGAAACTGAGAATTTCCTTATCCAGGGTGATTCACGTATATAGGTAAGATTATCTTAAATATATGTATGTGCTATAGTGGCTACTTTTCTTTTGCTGTGGCGGGTTTACTGAGCCCCGAGCAGCCTCTTGTCCATCCTTGTCACTGCGCTCCTGATCGCTGTCCTCGGGCACGGACAGCTTCTGGACGGAGAGGAGCTCCTTGTCCAGCTCTTCCTGGGCGAGCGCCTCCAATTCCTCCTCCAGCTCCGCCTCGTCCACGTCCTGGGCGAAGGCCACGGGATGAGCGATGGCCTCCGCCAGCTCCTTGGAAACTTCCTGTTGCTCCGCGATGTCGTCCATCATGTCATGGACGTCCTCCACCTTCCTTTTCCCCGTTTAGTAAATACGTACATATATAAAATAAATAAATAGATGTGTACATTCAGCGAAGTCTCTATATACAACTCTGAAGGGAAGGGCAAAACATATTGTTATAGGGAAAAGTTGTACAGAACATTCAATATGCACCTTATATATATGTACGAAGGGCGGAAAAAATAATAATACTGTTATATAGAAATGCTGTTATAAAGAGACTTGTTATAGAGAGACTCCACTGTATTCATATAAACTGTCTCGGGGTAGCAACAATCCGATTTGATCCATTTTTAGTTCGATTCAATTCAAAACCCGAATCGGATGGAAATTCGCAATTCAATCCGACTCATTATGCAAATGATTCGATTCGGCTCGATTCAAGTCCATGGAATGAATTGAACCATGATTCAAACGATCACAAAAATGTATTTTTGATACAGTGGAGTCTCTATAAAACAACTCTGAAGGGAGGGGCGAAAAATATTGTTATGGGAAAATGTTGTTATAGGTATAGAAGTTTAAATAAATATGTACCTTACATGTTCGAAGGGCTAAGAAAATAATGTTGTTACAGAGAAATGTTGTTATAAAGAGACTTGCTATAGAGAGACTCCACTGTGCGCATTTTTTCACTTTTTTCAAATTTCAAGCATATAATCAAGTCTAATAGTTTTCCACTCCTAATAAATGCAAGTAATCGTGATACAGTCAATTCTGTTTATAACGGTTTAGCAAAAAGCACCCAGGAAAACTGTGATAACAAATAACGGGTATAAGGAAAACCGTTAAAAAACGGTTGTAATGGCGGGCGTGTCGAAATTACCAAAATACCGGCATAGCGTTTGAGGGCGTGGCCTAAAAACCGTTATAGAAAAAAGGAATTTATGGCGGGGGATTGATAAATTTTAAAAAACCGGTATAGTGTGTGAGGCGTAGCGTAAAACCGTTATAGCAAAAAGGAATTAATGTCGGGGATTCTAAAATATGAAAAAACGGGTATAGCATAATATGGGCGTGGCCTAAAGTCGTTATAGCAAAGTGCATTTCTTGGTAGGAGATTAGAGCTTCCCCGGTACAGTGGAGTCTCTATATATATAACAACACTGATGGGAATGGTGAAAAATATTGTTACTGGGAAATGTTATTATATAGAACATTAAAGATGTACCTTACGTGTACGAAGGGCGGAAAAATAATGTTGTTATAGAGAAATGCTGTTATAAAGAGACTTGTTATAGAGTGGCTCCACCGTATAACAAAAAACTGTTATAAAATAACCGTTATACAGGAAGATATTAGCATTGAAATGGTCTCGGGCGCGTTAGTGAAGATCGGTATAGTGCGAAAACCGTTATAGAAAGATGGTCCGTTATAGAGAGAATTGACTGTATAATACAGTGGCGTCTCTTTGTAACAACACTCAATATACCACGTCAGGAATTTCAGCCGCTGTTATATGAAAGCATGTTAAATGTGTTTTCTATAATCGCATTAGCCAAAAATCTCGCTATAACAGCAACATTTCTGTTCCCGTTGGATGTTCTTGTAACGAGACTCCACTGTATTTACCGTTGATTTAAAGCGTCAATATTTTGATGATTTTTCCTCTGCTCCGGAATAATATCCAAAAATTTTGAATAAAAAAATTATTTGGTTCCATTGACGCTGTCGAATGGAATGTTTTCAAGTATACATAACAAGTACATATTTGAATCGAATCGATTCATGAAAAATCAGATTCGGAATGGAGTTGTTGCTACTCGAAAATCTATCCATGTTTATGAAGGACTTATACAAATGGTCATGGGCGGCCTTGAGAGCTTTGGAGGCCTCGGCCATGGTTTTGATGACGGTGGAATTGGCATGGGACATTTCCAGGGCCTCCCGCTGCATCTCTAACGTGGTGAGGGTCCCATCGACTTGCTGGAGTTGCTTCTCGTACCTTTTCTTACGCATCAGGGCTTGCAGGGCAGCTATACAAAATAATATGTGCATATACATTACATAATATATTATATTTGGCCCTTAAAATAAACCTGATCTCCGATTGGTTGAAGCAAAGTTTTGAGCTTATGCAGACTTTTTGTTTGCTAAAATATTCCAAGACTAGTCTTGGACACATCAACTTGTTTCATTATTCATTCCATAATTGCATCATTACCCCTTTTGTTGGCCATTCCATGCTTTTTGGCCGTAGCGAGCTCCTCAGTGATTTTCCCTTCGAAATACTCCTGCTTCCTGGTGAGGAGCTCTTCCATGGTCCTCAATTTCTGGAGTGTCTCATGACCGGGATTGACGGCGTGCTTCTTGGGACCGAAAATCTTCTCCCGGATTTTGTTCATGTCGATCCCCCTTCGCTCTTCCTATGATGTCCACCGTGTAATTGTAATTGGGAGAATGTATAGCCAAAATCCCAAAAATGTCCAGGAAAGAAACGTCCAGGAAATGTAAACACCAAACAATTGCGAAGGTGCCAACCAGCGTAAGAAGTAACGCAATGACGCGATAGGCTTTCATTTTCGTGAAAAAATGATTTCAGCTTTTAGTGCATCACAACATCACACGATACGACGATACAGTGGAGTCTCTTCATAACAGCACCCCGTATAACAGCATGTTCTCCGTAACCTCATGAAATTTGCAGCACCTTGTACGTAGAATAAATAATAACTGTGCATTACTTTTATAACAGCTTTTGGGTTCCCTTGGATGCTGTTATAGATAGACTCCACTGTACGATGCAATTTATTTATTGCGTATATCGCTGGTGTTTCAAGTTTCAAATCGAACGAAAACGCGTATGGCTTG
>JAQGBT010005408.1:0-14369 GCA_034698585.1 Disparrhopalites patrizii
TTGCAGAATTTTATTGTGCATCTAGAAAAAAATTCATTTCAATCCGACCAACGTTACACGAGTTGTGCCTTTTTTCAAAAAAAAAATTGACATTCAGAAGTGTCTGCTTAATTATCCATTTAATTTTCCGCGAGAAACATCTCCTGCAAACTTATTTTGATCCGTGAGGGCAGAAAAATGTATTGATGTAACTGAAAATTCTCATTTTTTAACTTGGCGCGGTAAAATCGACAATAGGCATATTTTTCTATATTAGCAATAAAACGGTGCTCGTAAAACATGTCCCATATTGTACAATCGGAGGAATGTTAAATACTTCGTCCCTAAAGACAGAAATAATTATGTTGCTGAAAATTTAATTTTTTTATGTTTTTTAAAATACCTCGATAACTCGTGCTACGTATTATTATGAATTGTAACTGTAAACTATTTTTACTCGGGCTATAAATGCGTGCGAATTGAAAACACCGCTGTAGCGGCGCCACCAATGGCATGCAGGAGTATCCAGACGCAATTGCCAATTATTAATTGAGGAATGCAATTATTAATTAAATTACTCTCCGGATTGTCTAATTTCAAAATAATGACAAAATACTCACGAATTTTACATCCATATAATTAATAATTACCAATTATTATGACCAAATTTTGGTAGGCAATTACTCAATTACTAATTACTGCAAGTAATTTAATTATTAATTCAAATATAGTAATTGTAATTACGCACAGGCCTGTTTATGAGATTCCTTTTAAAGCCCGAATCGGATCGAAATTTGCAATTCAATCCGTTTCATGATGCAAATGATTTGATTCGGTTCGATTCAAGCCTATTAACTGAATCGAGTCATGATTCCAACGATCCCAAACAAAATATTGTTTCGGCATATTTTTTTTTTACTTTTTGCAAATTTTAGGCTTATAATGAAGTCTAATACAGTGGACTCTCTCTATAATAACTCTCCTTATAACAACTGTTTCTCTATAACAACTTTATTTTTCAGCCCTTCTTATACATATATAATAGTGTACATATTTTACATTATAGTTGTTATATATAACAACTTTTCCATTTTACAACCATTTTTGCCCTTACCTTCAGGCTTGTTATAGCGAGAGTCCACTATAGTTTGCTATACTTCAAATAATAAAGCAAGTAAACTTACTTTAAGTAACATATAAAGTTACCGTTGATTTAAATTTGCGGCAATATTTCAATGGTTATTGCTCTGCTTCGGAGGAATATCCAAAAAATTTGTATTATATAATGAATCGAACGAATCGCATTTCAGTCAAATTTTACGATTTGATTCACGTCTTGAATTGAATTCTGTATTTGATTTAATCCACGATTTCGAAATGAATCAAATTTTCAAGTACTTGAAAATTGAGTAGAATTGAATTGAATCGACAAATCCGATTCAGAATGGAATCGTTGCCATATTTACAAATGCTAAGTATTTAGATGACATATAACTGACCCGATGAATTCGGAACTTGCTGCTGCATGGAGTGAAATGAGTATGGTGAAAGTAAAGTGAAAGTATGATGCAACGTTTCTGTTCGTGTGCGTAGCTGGATGTTCGGGGACTTTCTGTGCAAGATGTATCACTTCGTGAATAGTCTTAGTCATACGGCGTCCATCCTCATTCTTGTTGTCATCTCCGTGGAGCGATACGTCGTCATTCTGCATCCTTTCAAATCCCGCAGGATTTTCACCACACAACGACGCTGGGTGAGTTTCATCTTTTGTTATTCTACTGTACAGTGGACTCTCTCTATAACAACTCTCTTTATAACAAGTTTTTCTCTATAACAACTTTATTTTTCAGCCCTTCGTATATGTACTATACATATTAAATGTTCCATGTAACAACTTTTCCATATAACAATCCTTTTTTCCGTTCTCTTCAGGGTTGTTATAGCGAGAGTCCACTGTATACGTAGCTAATTACACAGTTCTCTTTCTTCTTAAAACGTATAGCTTTCGCAAGGAATGGGACCCGGAACAACTGCGTATTCTGGAATGTGTTTAATAATCCCCTGTGGTTTATAAGCCGGTATACAGTCGACTGTCACTATAACAGCGCCCTATCTGAGCATGAAATTGTGCTGTTATAGTGAGATGCTGTTATAGACAACTTAGCAAAAAAATTATTATATTGATTAATTAACAGCAATTTCAGATATAGTATTGATAATTTAATAGATGATTTCAATATTTACGGAATTTCCCAAAATAAAGAATTTTAGTTGAAAAAAGAATAAAATTGCGATATTTTATAGTTGAAGTGCTGTTATAGCGAAAAAGTTAATTCTAAAGGGGCATTTGATCTTATTTGAATGCTGTTATAGAACGAAAATGCTGTTATAGTGAGAGAAATGTGGTCTACGGAAGGGAAAACCCCGCTGTTATAGGCAAAGTGCTGTAATAGCAAGTGCTTTTATAGAAGGAGCCCTTTACTTGATAAAGCTCTCGGGGGGATCCCAGACTGCTGTTATAGTGAGAGTGCTTTTACAGAGAGGACTGTTATAGTGAGAGTCAACTGTATGCAATTCTGCAAATCTCTACAGAATTTTATTGTTACATTTTTAGAGCCAAATAAAATTCATTTCACTCGAAAATTGGCCCTGTTATGGCCATTTTACCGCGCCAAGTCCAAGCACCCAAAATTTTCAACACGTGACACTTTTTCCCTCAACTTTTGTAGGATATATACAATACATATGTCAATTCTCTCTATAACGGACCTCTTTATAACGGTTTTCGCGCTACAGTGGACTCTCTCTCTATAGCAACTCTCCTTATTACAACGTTTTCTCACTAACAACGTTATTTTTCAGCCCTTCGTATATGTAGTGTACATATTAAATGTTCCACATAACGACTTTTCCATGTAACAACCATTTTTGCACTTCCCTTCAGGGTTGTTTTAGCGAGAGTCCACTGCACAACGGTGTTTATCAATATCCCAGAGAGATTTTCAATATTAAAGTCACTGTCAATAACGGTGTTTTTATAACGGTTTTTTGCCATAACGAGGAAGTTTTGGATCCCCGTGGTTAATCATTTTTCACTATAACTGTTTTAGGTCACGCCTTCAAATATTTCTCTCACTATAATGGTTTTCTCATTGTTTGTCAGACTCCACAAGCTTACGTTTTTCTTTATAACGGTTATTGCATTATCCATTATGACGGTTTTTTGCTATATAACAGTTACATGTACCTACATCTTGCTAAACCGTTGGAAAGAGAATTGACTATACAGTCGAACTTCTGTGTAACGGGCTGCCTTATAACGGTGTTATCTCTATAAGAGTGGCAGAAAATTATTTCCTCAAAAACTTTCTCCAATTGTTAATATGGAAATTTCTGTTCTCTATAACGGTTTTTCGTTATAACGTTGAAAATTTGACGATTTAAGGAGAACCGTTATAGAGTCGACGGTATATCTTAATAAATATAAATCTATCTTAATATATACGTATGTATACAGTCGACTCTCACTATAACATCACCCTATCTGAGCATGAAATTGTGCTGTTATAGTGAGATGCTGTTACAGAAAACTTATCAAAAAAATAGTAATATTGATTATAATTAACAGCAATTTCAGATATAGTATTGATAATTTAATAGATGATTTCAATATTTACACAGTTTTCCCAAAATGAAGAATTTTTGTTGGAAAAAGAATAAAATTGCGATATTTTATAGGTGAAGTGCTGTTATACAGAAAAAGTTCATTTTAAAGGGGTATTTGATCTTATTTGAATGCTGTTATAGAACGAAAATGCTGTTATAGTGAGAGAAATGTGGTCTAGGGAAGGGAAAATCCTGCTGTTATAGGCAAAGTGCTGCTATAGCTAGTTCTTTATAGAAGGAGCCGCTTACTTGATAAAGCTCTCCGGGGGATCCCAGACTGCTGTTATAGTGAGAGTGCTTTTATAGAGAGGACTGTTATAGTGAGAGTCGACTGTATCTTAATAAAATATTTTTAGTCGAACATTTAAATCCGAAAACCGGGTAAAACTGTACTGGAATGATTTTTTTTGGGATATATACATACAAGAAATGTGCATTTTCATTTCTTGTCCCGGATTATCGCGTATGCCCCAACAAATCATTGCCACCCTGTACATCCGCGGCCGGAAACAAGTCGCGTGTGCTGCGTAAACCCACAAAAATTGTTTCAAAGTTCCTGTGCGTCCATACAAGTTTTTGTTCGAGGTGTATTTTTTTCTTGAAAGAACAAATTTGGAGTCGTAGAGATTTTACGGGAGGACCTTGTGAATAGCTGGAACAGAGAAGCTTTTTTTTTTTATTATTTTAACACCTTTTTATTGCATGTACCAACCAGGAAGTGTGGACAAATGTGGGTTGGCTATGTTTCGTTTACTAACGCTTTATTTATTTCTTGGGCTGTTGCAAAACTCATGTTACTTTAGAGTTGGTGTTAGTCACATGGGTGGCATTATACATGTAAAATGTGTGTATAAATGTTTGCCCATGAAGATTCAAAGACGCTCATGGGGTCCAGAAATGCCAGAGGAATTTGGGAAGGAAACTCAAAAGACAATTTCTGGATGTTGATATTACTGTGACTAAGTGCACAACGAGATTAAGTCGTCGTTTGGGGGTCGTGAAGAATTTATTACATTTTAAATGCTCATTATACGTTGGAGTGAAAGAGGGGAAATTTTGATTGAGCCCATTAGTCCCCATCAAAAGAATGTTTATTTCCCTCCCAGCGTCAATGACTCCTCTTTCCCTCCGTCTAAAATTATCAGCTGTTGCTGATGAGGTTGAATCATTATTTTAGCCAGACATTCACGTAAAAAAATTGAGGAATTCGTTAGCATCCATTAGTTAGAGTCCATTAAACAGCCTTGACTATATCGCTTAGCGATTATCCAAATTTATTTTATATTTTTTATGAAGTTGTTTTGCCCTCGTCCTTTCGCCTTATTTCTTTTTCTCCTTCCCTGTTTTTGTCTTATGCTTTGTCTGTAGGTTTGCTTTGTTTTTATTTATCCTCTTGTGTTTATATGTGTAAATAAATAAATATATATAAATGTTTATATATATATATATATATATTATAAATACATACATACAGTGGAATCTCTATGTAAAATATTGTTACAGCGGGAAATGTTGTGATATAAGAAATAAAAATGTACCTTATATACATCATAAATTTATGCCGTCTGGAGTATTCCCAGAAGCAAATTCTTATATTAGTGCGTCGACAGCGGAAAATGAGAAATTAGAAGTGCCTTTTATTTCTACGTCGAAATGAAACCGCCTAAATCAGTAAAATCGGTTGGCCCGTAATTGGGATCGGAATCGGTATTTGAGAACTTTTAAAGGGATTAATCAAAATAAAATACAGATTTTAATTTTTTAAACTGAAATCGGATTAATTGGAATCGAAATCAGTACATATTCGAACAAAGTCGATTTTGATTAAAAAAGAATTTTATTCAAAATCAGAATTATTATTTCAAGAATTGCCTGCCCTGTATTAATATTATGTATAACGTCAAGAAGAGCCATCTTGCAAAATAATTACGTTTACAACAAACACAATATTGCATTTGTTGGACCCCACACAGCCGACTCTCTCTATAACGAACTATCTTTTGATCGTTCACTCTTCAAAACAGTCACAAAAGGCGTTCCGAGAAGAAACAAAAACATTGACAATTGTTGATCTATATAGAAATATCTGTTCTCTATAAAGTAAATGTAAAGCTTGAATTTACGACTACTTTTTTGCTTCATTTTCTTTGATTTTTTATATTCTGTTTGAAGCATGTATGTAAGCAATTTTGGAGAAGATATTCTAAGATTTCAGCATTTTCAGCTATTATCGGCAAAATATTTATTACATTAGTCCTCACTGGTTTTGCAGTATGACGTTTTTTAAAAATGTACTAAAGTTCACAAATGTGATCAGTTACATGTAATTGTGACTATACCTTCAGTTCCGAGAAAAAAATTTCGAAATTAAGCAGGTCAAGTTGACGCTTCAATGTAAACCTTCGTTTTCCTGAATTTACAATACTAAATGTAGTGACCGCCAGTTAATCAACAATATCTGCAGGTACTTGTCTTTTAATTTTGCATTTTTTCCTTAAATACACCCAGTTATGATTAAATTGCTGGGTGGCCACAAGCCACAATTACCCAGATGGCCACAAGCCACAATTACCCAGATGGCCACAATATTAAATTTTACCCGCATGGATTTGTGCTCTAGCGCTCAAATAAAAAGTGGACATTTACGGGGAAATACTTTTAAATATAAACCCGAAAAAATTGCCTTTCGTCACAATTGTTTCATATAATTTCATAATGTCCAAATATTGCCATCTGCATTCTTTGGAACAACCTATGTATCATCTACCTCGTAGATGATACATAGCTTGTGGTGATTTGTGTGTGATACTAGCCCTTGTATCTAAATCTCTAGTAAATATGTGAAAAATAATGTTTCTCTAATAATTGACTTGAGGAAAATAAATGCAACTATTTATTTTAATACTTATATGCGTTTCATTCTTACGGGGATGATTCCCAAAGATATGACACGAAAATATTTCAAACGAACAGAGTAACGTACAGATTACTACGGAAAAAGTCAGTTACTTTATTAACGAAAATACATTCTTTATATACAAAACAAGTTAGTATGTATTTTAGTATATCAGAGCGTAACTAGATGAGAAGATTCTTGGTCCAAGAATCTTTCCCAATTCCCAAGAAACGCTGCAGCTGCATGTAATAAATCTCAGTTATAATATTATTGTCTAAAAGTCTTACAAAGTAGAACAATAATATTTTGGGGTACATTGTCCGGTCGAGGACGGGTTTGAATCTGTAAAATAAAGTCAAGTCATGGCATTTCATCTAATACAATCATAAAAGAGCTTGTACAATACGTGTCTACATGACACACATCCTACGTATGAATATAACATGCAAATTAAATGAGACTCATCTGAGTGCTTATTGACGTTTGTAGTCTTAAAAGTCATATTCTACTACAAACAGTCATATTCGTCCACATAGCTCGTTCATGTTATCACAATGAATTTGAAGTTGCCAGCATTGCCATCTGCACAAGAGAAAAGAAAGAAATTTCACTCTCTCCATTTCAGAGACAAGTAAAAGTTCAGGCAGATGTCGTTGGCTGGATTGTTGGCGTATCTCTAATGAATCCGATCTCTTCGTCTCCAAGCTCGTTTTATTTTTCTCGCTCTAATTTTCTGCTCCGTTTTATCCCCGTCAAATGCTTCTCTTATCCCGCGATTTAATGAACGTATTTATATATTACAAAACAGCCTCTGCAGTTGCTGGGGAAACGTCTAGACAGCGCCTTTTATGCAAACATAAAGTAGATACAAAATTTGTGGGCACAAGGCACTTTTTTGAGAATGGTTCTTTTTAACTGTCATTTATCTGGAACAAAGCCGTAATAATTGGTTGGTTGCAATTGCAATAGTCCAAGGTCTGGGTGTTTCACCTAGACATTAAAAAAATTAAAATAAATATTTTTTTATTTCGATGTTACCTCCAGTAAGGTTGAGTATACCTCGGTATACATATATGTATGTAGAACAATGTGATTGCAGAAGTGTTTTACAATAATTATTATTCCCTTGAAATAAGATATAACAATTATCGATACGTGTTCATATAATGAATGAGATGCAGTAAGAAGGAAGTGGGAAATTTTTGTATGCGCTCATGCATGGGATTTTAAGAAACATTTACGCCCCACTTGGCACTGTTTATTTGTGATTGTTTAAATTTAAAATACTAACGCATGAAAATGCAGCTTTCACATTGTTATTAGTTTGAAAAAATTCGGAGTTGTCTGTGGCAAAGCAATACATCAAAATGTGGGGATTGCCAGAAACTTTGATGAGCCTAAAAATGACAAATTGCAATTTGAAAGGTGATTTTGTGTTCTCAATATGATTCATGCGGACTTCCTAACGCTGGATATAGTGCGGATTGTTTTCAAGAAGACCAATTAAAATTTTACACCGTAAATTTTCAGATGAGTTAAACCGAGAAAGCGCAATTACATTTTGTCGTTATCTGCGACGAATTCAAATTTTGCGCCCAGTACATTAGAATTCATTCAAAAACGTAGGACAAATGGGGCTAATTGCGAAAAACGGCATGCTTGTCACTCTTAGGATAACTGTCACCTTTAGCACAACCAGCCTTTACGTACGCCATTGTAGTGCAGTTGAGAGCACAAATTTCATTCACGTAAAATGACATAGGAAATGCGTTTCCCAAAAAATTTGCCAGTGAATTTTCGTTCAATTGAAATGAAACGTGCTAACATAAATGATCAATTGACCTTTGACCTTGCTATAGCACTTTAGGTCTGGAGAAAAGAGATTTGACATGAATATCGCACGTAAATTTTAAGCAACTGTACCAAAAAATATACACAAAATGTTTAAAGCATAGTAACAAGAATTTAATTCGCAAAATAAGTATAGAAAAATAGAAGTAAATAACAAAGTTTGGAAATAGTTTTTACAGCACAAGTAAAGTATATTACGGAATCTCTCTATAATAATTCTCTCTATAAACAATTTTCTATCACATTATTTTCCCACTCCTTGTATACACAACGTACATACATTATTCAATTCTCCTTATAAAAACAATTCCAACAATAAACAATGGTTTTTGCACTTTCCATCCTCAATTTTATACAGTGATTGTACTGAACTTGAATAAAAATAAACATTATACCCAGAGCACGATTAGCTCTGCCATCGTAAATTTCGCGGGAGCTTTAGCTCAATAAAAAAACTGGCACATTTAAATAATAACAATTGCACAGACATGCATTTTTCTCGGTCATCACTTTCATCTCTGCTTCTGAAGCGAAATTGTTAATTGTAGCTTCCTTTTAATCCCATTTAGTCCATATAAATTTCCGTATCTATACTCTTTCGGATATGTGTTATAAATTTGTCTGGAACTGCAATTAAATTCTCCCGCCTCTCAACTTTATCCTCCAAAAACCAAATTCTTAAGCACAATGGGCGTTGCGCATGGTAAACGTCTTTAGTATACTAATTCGTATACGAATTTAATTAAATTTAGTACAAATTTAGCACAATGTACTACAAAATTTAGTACAAATTAAACACAATGTGCTGCAACATCTAGTACAAATTTAGCACAATATACTGAAAATTTAGTTCACAATTTGTTTGATTATAGAGACTATTTAATATTCAAAACGAAATTTATAGTACTGAAAACCCAATTCAGTGCTCGAAACGAAATTTAGTCCTCGAAACAAATTTTAGTCCTCGAAACGAAATTTAGTTCTCGAATCGAAATTTAGTTCTCGAAACGAAATTTAGTCCTCGAAACAAATTTTAGTCCTCGAAACAAATTTTAGTCCTCGAAACAAATTTTAATCCTGGAAACAAATTTTAGTCCTCGAAACAAATTTTAATCCTGGAAACAAATTTTAGTCCTCGTAACGAAATTTAGTCCTCAAAACGAAATTTAGTCCTCGCCTCGAAATTTAGTCCTCCCGTCAAATTTAATACAACGCCCTCCGATATCGTCGCACATAATCCTTGAATCGATTCTCGCTCTGAAGCTCCGTGACAAGCTTGCGCTTGCGCAGTCGAAGCACATCAATTTGAAGCTCTAATTTGGTCCGTATAAGCTCAGCATCCGACACAGGTTTGTTGTGCCTCAAGTAATCACTGTTGCCCGGCAGGATCCGAGGGCCAGTTCTCTCCCCAAAATTTTGGTGATGTCCCGCTACATCCCCGCCATCTTCTTCTTCCGGTCCTTCCTCCGAGAGGCCATCGGGACCCCCTCGGTTGACCCGGAGGTCAATGCCCTCGTAGTAATAATTCCCACTGTTCCTACTATTATGGTTGTTATCATAATAATCGTCCGACGTAGAGGAGCAAGGGCTGGGCGGGCTCTCGCTGAGGGTGACGATGGGCGTGAATGGCTCATAAGAGTCATTGCTGAGCTGATGAAGATGTTGCAAATGGCTGGGTGGACGTGGCGGGAGTGTCAAATAGCCCCCTTGCAACTTATTGCTCCAATCAACGTTCGAATGTAGCTGGAGAACCCGTTGGGATAGCTCGGAGATATTTTTTGAATTATTGTTATTGTTATTATTGTTATTATTACTGTGCCCCACGTGATGATTATGTCGGAGCTCCCACACTTCCTTCTTGGCGGCCGTCACTAAATTCTTCCACTTCCGGCGGACCTCCGCCGGCGTCCGACGGACCAACGTATTGTGCTTGTTCAGATTTTGACAGATGAGCCGCCAAACTTCCTGCTTCCGGAGATTTGTGGACGCATCCGTGGCCTTGCAGGTGAGGAGATCCCGATGGAGGGAGAATTGATCTAGGAGGAACACATTCTCACACTCGGTCCAATTCGGCTTCCGCCGCTCAATCTTCTTATTGTTGGCACTATTTTTAACTCCATTACCACTGTTCACGAATCGGTTTAAGAGGGATTCCATTATCCGTTTGAGATCCCACGAGAGAGGAATTTCCTCCGTATTGTTGTTCACTTCCAGTCTGTTCAACTTCAATTGATGGTAATGCGTACGAGTGTCTTGAGGAAAAATGGTTGCATTTCCTCCTTCAATTGGTCATCTCCATTCTAAATTCACTTTCTCTTCTTATTCTTCTGGTTCTCTCTCTCTCTCTCTCTATCTCTCGTTTTCATTCAAAGGAGTGTTTCTTCTTTTCTTCAAAACTAGTTTTTGGCAACTTTTGCCAAAAGTTGTAATATTATTGGGATATGGGTATAACGTATGTATATTAAAGGGGGAATGTATGGCGTATGAAGAGAAGAAATCCCCATGTCCTCGCACAAGTCTCACATCTTTTTAGGGGGTAAATCCCTCAGACGTTGTCCCATATTTTATACTTGGATGGTGGAGATCATGCATAGATCAAGTGGTGATGATGTGCAATCTTAATGGAGGGGGAATGGCTGTACTGTGGGGACGTTGAGGAAGTACAATGGCTTGTACAACATGAGCATTTGGGAGCAATGTGGAGTGGTGGAGAGGAATATTTGTATATTATTAATTGACCGGTGGAGTTCAAGTGTTGGTGACTTTTATATATTTAATGCTCTGTCTACCTGCCGAACGGCTGCAAATGTTTCCAGATGACCAAATGGAAATATTTGTACTTGTGTATTGTCGAGGTTTGGAATTGATGGTGGCCGGAAAGTGTTTGCTGTAAATATGATTTATGGACATTTATTTGTTGCATTGAGTATAACTATACCTATAGGTATAGTTATACTATACCCATGAGTATAACTATACCTATTTTGAAGCTAACCTTCCAGTCATACTATGATTTTTGTAGTCCCGGTTGACTGACGTTCCCAATAAATGTACGCTCTAATTTTATTATAGGATAACCTCTCCTTCCATTTCGTATACATTGGAAGCTGGAGTCCATGTTTTGGGCCTTGTGCAAGATAATAAATAAAAATAATATAATTAAAAATAATAAAAATAAAAATAATATAAATAAAAATATGCTTCTATATTTACATATTAACACCTAGACGGAAGCATATTTGGAAAAGGGCAAATAAAAACGAAGCTATAAGGCACTTGATCTGCCCAATAAAAAGCGTGTCCACGACCCTCCATTAAATGCACACACCGGCCATCACATTTAAAGGCCATGAAAAAAAAAGTCATAAAAAGAGAGAAGCTCTGCGTGTGCCTTTCACAAATATGGATTAGGATAATGATGAGATGGTTGGGCTTGAGGAGATGATGATTAAATACTCGACTTCCCTCACGTTAATTTGGATGATTGTATGTATACTTGTTCTTGTATCCACATAAACCAAATGGAGGAAGAAAAGGATAAAGAGAGGAGACGGAGAGTCAAAAGGGCAAGGAGGAGCATGTGATCATATGTGAGTGTGTGAGATCAGGGAAGATGAGGAGGAAGTGGGTCACGAGTGGTATTGCAAGAGAGAGAGAAAGAGATGGAAAAGAAATAAAAAAACGAGTTTGGGTAAAACTTGAAGGGTGACTTTTACTTCCCCCCCAAAAAAAGCCTTGCTTCCTCTCCGTTTTCTTCAATTTATTTTGTATACGTTCATTGATTCCCCATATATACTTTTTAAGTCTTGGGTCTTTTTTTTTAATTGGCCCTACCTTGTGATCACAAGGCGATGGGGAAGTATAACAGTGTTTTTGTATCATTGTCTCAGTATTTCTGCTTTTCTCCACGCGGTCATTGACACGTGTCTTTCACTTCCACTGGTTTCAGGTTAAAACACGTTTACCCGGCCTAGGGCTGTACTTACAAGGGAGTTTTTCTATGTATGCATGTAGGTATCCATATGGGATTTATTATTTACACACATGTTCTTTGTTTTTACTTGCAATTCCTCCTTGTGATTTGGATATAATCAAGTGTAAAGCCGACTGACAATAAGTAAACTCCAAATTGAAATTGAAGGTGAAATCCACACTGATGTGTACCCTTTTTTTGCAAATGTTCTATAGCGTATACGCATTTTCCCCAACAATTCTGTCACCATTGGAAGCATGTAATAATGTGTAAATTGTAAATAATGATATTTATTTAAAAAGTGATATTTATTTAAAAAATGATATTTATTTAAAAAATGATATTTATTTTAAAAATGATATTTATTTAAAAAATGATATTTATTTAAAAAATGATATTTATTTAAAAAAGGATATTTATTTAAAAAAGGATATTTATTTAAAAAATGATATTTAATGTATAATTTGGTATTCCCTGATAGGGAGAATAATTTGAAGTCCTTGGTTGTAAATATGATAATCTAAATCCATAATCTTATCCTAAGCTTGGAATTAGATATCCGAATCCGGGTTAAAAGTATACGGTGTAAAGAAAATTCGTACATAACTCACGGAAAAATTTGTCATCCAATAAAATCCTGGGTTATATATTAGGCGATGTCGGTGGAACGTAACCTTGCAGCTATATATGGATTAGCCCAGATTTTTAATACTGGAATTAAAATTTCTTTTCACTTGAAAAATAAAGATGAAATACATTAATTAAATAAAACAAATGATTAACTTAAATAAATAATTCAATAAACCTGGTTTGTAATGCTGATTGAAGTTATTTTGATGAAAGAATAATATATGCATACATACATATATGTAGCTATATGTAATAATATAGGCCCGTCTACGTATAGCTATTAATTATACCGTGATACACCACTTAAAAATAAACGGGATTATGGGATTTTTTTAAACAGATATTCCCGTTACATTGGCTTTCAAGTCCCGATTTGGTTCCAAATACAATGTCATTTCGGAAAAAATACACATATATTTATATAAGGATGGCAAAGTTTGAAATTTGATACTCTTCAGCAGCCATTACTGCACAAATAATTTCCATTCCGAATCTTATTCATGCTAAAATTGGTGGAAACGAAATTTATTGACAACATGTCAAGTTGAGAACAAGCGATTATATAGCTTTTTTTCTCCTATATACTGATGATTTCATTCAAGATAGGGATTTCGGAATGAAAAAATACAATGTGTAGATACTCATTCTAATATAAAATTATTTATTTTAGATGGTATTAATTGGAAGTATTAGTGGGCATTTTTCGCTGTAATAAATACTTATTTGGCATTAATCACTTCGATTTTATATCTGATTTCAATCTTAATCTTGATTCTGATAATCCCAGTTTATAAACCCCGTCAGAAAATCGATTTGCTGCCTAATCCCAGAATTTAATCCCGGTCGCCAAATCATATTTAGCCATATAGTTCTAAATCCCGGCAAACTTTCGTACATTAATCTTAAAATTATTTCTAATCCCAAAATAATTAATGCAACAATATCTTGCTGATACAGTCGAGTTTATGCACGTATACAGTCGACTCTCACTATAACAGCACCCTATCTGAGCATGAAATTGTGCTGGTATAGTGAGATGCTGTTATAGAAAACTGGGCATAATAATTTATTAATTAACAGAAATTTCAGATATAGTTTTGATAATTTAATAGATGATTTCAATATTTGCGCAATTTTCACAAAATGAAGAATTTTTGTTGAAAAAAGAATAAAATTGCGATATTTTATAGGTGAAGTGCTGTTATAGAGGAAAAGCTAATTTTAAAGGGGTATTTGATCTTATTTTAATGCTGTTATAGAAATAAAATGATGTTATAGTGAGAGAAATGTGGTCTAAGGAATGGAAAACCCTGCTGTTATAGGCAAAGTGCTGTTATAGCAAGTGCTTTTATAGAAGGAGCCGTTTACTTGATA
>JAQGBT010005409.1:0-14368 GCA_034698585.1 Disparrhopalites patrizii
GAACCTAGACAAGATCTTCAATTCCCTCCACCTCAGTGACATTACCCGGACTAGTCGAGGAGATTCATGGAATCTCTATATTTGGCATAAATTGCAGACGTTGTGACTAGTTCCGGGCTTAATTACAATTACAGATAAGTTTCATCTGTAGTAGTTACTCTGGGTTACAAGTATTGGGAATTTTGCTTGTACTGCAAAAGTTTTTGTTTATTAATTGAAAGGTACTTCTTGCTGTCCGCAACAGTTTGAAAGTTCGTTTTAACTTGCAAACCTGACAAATGGAGTTTTTGTGACGGAATTCGTGCGGAAATGGCGCGCCTTATCTTATCTATAGGTAAGATAAGGCGCGCCGCCTGAAAGCATTGGTGATTGGTGCATTTGGTCAACTCTGAATTTACGAATTCCTTCAGAACAACTCCGTTAGTCAGGTTTTCATTTAAGATAAAACCAACTTGGCGACTTGGTCAACTTTGACACTTAAACGACGATATACTGATTTCAGTATCGGGGATAGTTATATAATGTGCCATGGGAAAAAACATTAGCGAGGGTGAAGTACATAATTTGATTACATTTGTTTATGTGCATTTAACGAGAGTCATTCAATAGAGAAACTGTTCATCTACTTTCCCTAAAACGCGGCTTTAATGCTCCATTAAAGTATAGCAAAATAAATATTCTATGAATCATAGTAGTACTTACCAGGCTCATTCAAGAGGTTTCAAACGAATATTTAATTAGCACAAACAAGTGCAAGCACGCAAGCAGTGCTTTTTGAACAAGAATAAATCTGATAATACCTTTTGCAAATATAAAACAAAATATTGAATGCTGAAATAAAATTTTAAAGTTTTCCTGATTTGTGGATTCGATCATTTTTATGCAACTTGGATGAATGGAGATGATTATAGATGATGAATTTGCGTATTTAAGGACTTGTATATAGAGATAATCAAATATTGCATTTCACGCTCGACATTTTCATGCAAACTTTGCTGCATTGCCTGCGTGGAGATTTTCTTGTTTAATATTACATTTAGTTGAACTTATTAATTTGAAAAGTGTACCTTCTCCACGCATATGTATACTAATACATGCACGTTTGTAGAAATTAAAAATATATAGAAAAACAGTGGCTATACCCTATAAATCTACCATACCCTTAAAGGATGACCACATAAAAAAGAGCATTTTTTATTCTCTTAATCAAGCAGTTCGTTTTCCTTCAGACTGAATCCTTGGCACACGCAGGGGAAAACGGACATGCTCTACACCACTTTTATTGTAAATTGTCTCCATTGTCATGAAAAAATAGTATTGCAGCACCAACAAAAAAAATCGATTTAATTCTGCATAAGTTTTTATGTTTCTCCATATGAAAGACACACAAATAGTTTACATACATTGTATATAAAAAATAACGGCCTTTCCACATCAATTTGCGAAAACCTGTCATGGGGAGATTTTGGGATGAGATAAAATTTGCCATTTCAAAGTACATTTGCCCATCCCTACAAGAGGTTGTATCTCCTTGAGAATTTGCACACAAGGATGAACTAAAAAAACTACAAGTTAATTAATTGCAAATTTTCCCATATCATGCAAAGGATACTACAGATAAAAGTGTACAGTTAGATGTAGTGCGAAAAACCACATTGCAAAAAAGGCTTCTTCCTAAAAAGATACAGAAAAAACTCGTTTCTTGTGACTTCTTTTAATTGCTGAGACAAAGTACAATTATTTTTTAGCACATTTCTGCACAATTGCTTGTCAGGTCAGGATACTTAATGTTATTAGTAGAACATCAGGGAAAAGTATAGGAAAGTAACTTTTTGTTACAGTTGTAGTAGTGTTTTCTTGTATATTCAATTGTAACTAAAAAAAAATTCACGCTAAATCTTCCACTATTTAATCCGAGTAGCTACCAGGAAATTTTCATTTGAAATCCAACCGTGAATTGTGGTGGGTTGCATTACCCCAAAGTTCAATTTGTAACTTTCGTATTTGTTTAGCCTAATTGAAAAACTGCTTAGAGAAGATTTTCCAGTACAAATTTTTCCTACAGTGAAAATTTATAGGGACGATGACCAAGACAATTTTTACTTGTGCCACGACGGCAATTGCGCTTGTAGGAATTGTGACCATCAGTTTTCCGAAAAATAGTCTTTGCGCCGCCGTCGCCAAAATAGATCATTCACATACGGTAATTGTTTAGAAAATTGTTTGCAAATATTTCCATATCCCTGTGTAATGTTGGCAATTTGCGCAAAAAGGAACGTATGAAATAAAAAAACATCGTACATTTATTGTAATTTTGAATTTTTTCTTCTAACAATTGCTTTCCCTTCCAGATACGAAATGGATCCATAGGAAATTGGGAGCCACCCAAGCACCTCCCCGTAAATTTCCCCTTCTACGTCAGTGGCTTTGATCATGAGAAAAGACCAAGTATGCTCATTACAATTGGCAAAAGTTGTATATGTTCACATTATAACTTAATTTGTTGAATTTTGCTATTATTATAGTTATACAATTTGCTGTAATAAATAGCAATACTATTATAGTATGTATGTTTACTATGTACAAATTTTACGCTTTCACCGTAAATGAGATAATACCTGTATATAATAATATCGTTTTTAGACAGTAAATATTTCTTATCGCCTTTTAATATAAATTCGGTTCCCTTTCCATTATAGTTTGGATTTGCGAGATTGGAAAATGGAATATGCGTGAAGAGATTGAGAAAGGCCCACAGCATTTAGAGCACTTCAACATGTATATGGACAAATTTTTCTACCTGTTTATCCAAGGATCCAAACTGTTTTTCAAACAGGAAGATCGCTTCGCAGATGACTCGGCTTGTATCATTGATTGGGAAAATTTCAACCTCCTTCAATTCTCACATGGGCCTAGTAAGTATTATATTAAATGCCCAAAAAACGTATACCTACATAGATACATTGACAATTTAGCCACGAATGTGGATTTATAGCTTAAAAATATGCAAATTGTAATGTCCGCTGCAGCTCTGAGATTCGTCCTGGGGCATTTCGCCAAATTTCAAGAGTTTCAAGAGAGCCTTGCGTATGGATTCTTTATTAACGGTACAATTATTACTCTCATTTTGCTATATTCGATTTAGTTAATAATCTGATTTGGAACCGCTTAAAATATTAAATAATTAAATTCAGTCAATATTGGAGCGTAAATTTCGTATAATCAATGCTTTGTAATCGTTATTGTTCCCAGCCAATGCGGTGGCAGACTCCCTCATGAACTTGGCTAAGCCCATCCTGGGAAGTGCCCTGGAGAGAATTGAGATCTATGGGACCCAGAAGAGTCGGTGGGTTCCCCGACTTCTCCGAAAAATGGAAAAGAGCCAACTTCCGTCCTGGTACGGCGGGGACGAGGGAGAATTCAAGCCTATAGTCACCTTTGGCTAATCCTTTCTAGTCTCAGAGCTCCTGATTCGTAGTAAAACTTTTGCGAGAACAACATCAACGAGATTTCTCTGAGATAACAATTGGTGCCGATCCGTATACAAGTATAACACGCAAAAGTGTCTATGGTCTCTGTATACAATTGTAGTATTTATTACGTTCTAGCGTCAAATAGTATTTTTGCATCTCTGGGAAACGTTTCTTTTCACATGGGAGATAAGAACGTAAACTAAAAACTAGTTTTTTTTAATTTAATAAAAAAGTATTCCGTGGAAAATTTACTCTGCACTAATAACGTACTAACTCAGGTGTTACATTTTTATAATTGTCATGTTAGTATAGGAACATTTTTAGGGGATTTCAGAAATGGCACTAAATTTTATGGGAAATGTTCATGACAAGCCCGGCTGAAATTCGCACACGAATACTGCAGACCTTGAAACATGCTCGTAAACATACTTACACGACACATTGCTTGCTTGACATTATTGAATTTAAAAAAAAATATCACATCGACGGCAACTTTGAAAGTTTAAAATAATATGTACATAGATTAATGATCCGTAAGATTTTGAGCATTATTTTTTTTATTACTACATATTTATATTATTATTATTTTCTTGAACATTATTTTGATTATTGTTTTGAGCATGATTTTGAGCATACTCTTGAGTATCGAGTGAATACGGATTTGAATCGTGATTCGGATGAATAAGTTCGCTTATTTGAATAATGCATAAATTTTGAGCAATAATCAAAGCACCTATTGTAGTGTGGATCACAAAATTGTGCCAAATCCTTTTGTGATTAGAAATGCAACAGTGGAGTCTCTATACAAAAACTGCAAAGGAAAGGGCGAAAAATAGTGTTACAGTCGAACCTCTCTATAACGGGCTCCCTTATAACGATTTTCTCTTTATACCGGTGGCTGAAAACGCTTCCCTCAAAAACTTTCTCCAATTGTTTACACATAAATTTCTGTTCTCTATAACGGTTTTTCGTTATAATGGGGAAAATATGTTGATTTACGAGGAACCGTTATAGAGAGATTCGACTGTACAGGGAAATGCTGTTACAGTGGACTCTCTCTAATACAACTCACCTTATTTGTAACAACTTTTACTCTATAACAACTTTATTTTTCAGCCCTTCGTATATGTAGTGTACATATTAAGTGTTCCATATAATAACAAATTTTTCCCTTCCTTTTAGGATTGTTATAGCAAGAGTCCACTGTATATAGAACATAAAATATGTGCTTTACATGTACGAAGGGAGGAAAAACTAAAGCTGTTATATAGAAATATTGTTATAAAGAGACTTGTTACAGATAGACTTCACTGTAGAACAGAATCTCAACTTGATTATTAATCATATACTTGATTTACATAAAATTTTAGATATAAGTACTCACAATTCGGTATTTTTGACGCCGGACGTATTTATTTTAATTATTTGTATCATATCTATATATTTTATCCCACAAATCCATGTTAAACCATCAATTAATTTTATCCCGAGAAGTTTTTTTAATCCACAAATTTATTTTATGCCAAAAAATGCTGTTATTTCACATTAGCTGATGTTCCTTTCTCTATTTGTTAACTACGTGGCGTGAGGAACACCTGAAAATCTGGGGGCTGGACAGCAAATCCGAATGGAGGTTCCGGTCCAATAGATCCTGATAATTTGATGTCGTATTGTTGAAATAAACATGTCACAGCCATAAAAATTTGGTTCCTTCCAACAGTTTCCCCTACACAAAGTCGCCTTCCAGTGGAAAAAGGAACAATATTGTCTTTTGCCGTTATCGATTGCCTCGACTCATCCAGGAATCTTTCGGGCCTGAATTGATCCGGATATTCCCATACATTTCCATCCAACTGCGTCCCGTAGCTGTTAGCACAAATCATTTGGTGCTTCTTAATTGTGAAACCTCTCAGGGTCGTATCCTCCAGCGCGCGGTGGAAGAATCCCAAAGGGACGAAGGTGGAGCAGCGCAGCGCTTCTTGGAGCACGGCTTCGTAGTAGGGCATGTGCAATTTATCCGCCAGGGACGGCAAAGCCGAGCGACCAATCACCCGATCGATTTCTCCTTGCAGCAATTTCTGAATTCCTGGATTGGTAACCAAGTAGAAAATTATCCAGTCCACGGCCGTACTGGAAGTTTCCACGCCAGCGACGAAGAGGTCCGTGCAAGACGATCGCAGAAATTCTGCGTGTAAATAGTAAACTGAATGCTATTGAGTCTGGTATATAAAATATATAAAGCGTTATAAAATAAAAACCATAACAATGGGCGCGAATAAAAAATTGTAGGTAATATAATAAAATTTGTGTTACAGAGACATTTTAGGCGAAATTTTAAAAACTGTCATAACTACAAAAATTTGGTTAAAATTTGCAGGGTAAAATTTGCAGGAATAAATTTGCAGCGTTCAAATTTGCAGGGTTAAACGCTGCGGATTTAAAATTTGCAAGGTTAAATTTTGCAGGGTTCAAAATTCGTATATTCATTCACTCAAAATCGCTACATTTTGATGGGAACGAAAATTTTCCGCGTCAGAACTGCAATTAGAATCTACTATAGCTAAAGACAGTAGGAACTTAATTAATTAAAAACCTTCGTCATGGAATGCAGAATTTGGGTTAAATGCAACTTTCTCAGATTCGTCCAAGTAAGCGTCCACAAAACCACGAGGTTGTCCTGGCCTCCGAGTTTCCCTGTATTGCTCAATAGTTGACCCCATGAATTGATTTATACTCCCCACGGCCATCTTAACCGGATTCTTTACCAGCCATTCCGGGAATAAGTAGTTGGCCCAATTGAAGAAAATCGTCACCATTATCAATACGTTTGGGATGGCACTGGCTCTAAAAATTTTACATTTAGAATTAGTTCTTAACAGTTAAATTTAAAAATAACGGCTGTGACTGTGGGATTTTCCACTTTGTCTACAACCCGAAAAAATTGTTCCTTTTGTCTCAAGACACTCCAGGCTGTCTTGAGACATTGATTTATTAAAGAGGAATTGACCATACTTCTGGATAGCCTCAGAAAGACGCATAAGATCTGCTGTATTGACAGGAAGTTTGTCTCCAAACAAAATTTTCCATAAAATTTGTACCACCGGCAGTCTCAGGAAATGGAGAATATTTTGAGATTGTCCTGGTTTCCTCCCGAATTTCTTTATTTCGGATGAGATGATGTTTTGCAGGTACTCTTCATATCCCGGGGAGTTGAGGAAATTTTCCTTGAGGTAGATGAGAGCAAATATTCTCACCTCAAACGTCCCAGCACTGTCGGCGAAGGCAATTCCTTTAAAATATATTAAAATATAGATATTATATATATTTTAAATATATTAAATATATTACACATTAAATATATTAAATATATTATATATATTTATATATATTTTATATATTTAAAAATATATTTTTTTAGGCAAGAAAAGTATTATTATTTAAAAATTGATTTAAATGGTTCTGGGGTCCAAACAATATTCAATATATGTGATGCAAAACTTACATACCCGCATATTTTAGTAACTACGCTATTTTGGTTCCCGAATTAACTAATTATAACCATGAAATTTGGTGGGAAAGCGGATTTTCCACGCTTATGCAACATGTTAATGTTCTATCTAAATTACGTAAATTTTACCGTGCTATTCATATAATTTTAAACGATATAAATGTTTCGATCGTAACACGTGTTATTTGCGGTTGACAAAAATGTTTCGCATATACAATTACGCAAATAACACAGTAAAATTTACGTAGTGTAAGTAAGACATTAATACGTTACATGATCCTGCAGAATCTGTTTTTCCACCAAATTTCAATGTAATATTTATGTCATTTGCGAGAAATTGGCTTACCTTTTCCGTTGTTTACCTGAAAAGCAGGGATAATTGCGCGGCCACTGAGTGCTTTTTGAGCAAACGCTTCGCGGATAACCTTAACGTCATTGAGGACCACCAGGCTGTTTATGGGGGAATCATTAAAAATATGCATGAGTGTATGATGTAGCTTTAAATAATTTTAATAATGCCGGGCGAATAAAATGTGTATACAACTATATAGAGAAATAGAACTTACTCCCAGCTGCCAAATTTCACAAAGATGATTGGCCCATACTTTTTCTTCCATCGTAAAAATGTCCTCGCTGGATTTGTTCCGAGAAATGGCAAATGACCTAAAACTGGTAGAGCCCACGGACCTGCAAAATTGTAATTGCACACAGACTGGTTCCAAATTGGTTCTAATTTAAATTTGCGAGTATCAGTTTACTAAATTCAATTGAATGCAATACCAAGTCACACAATTTTTAGCAATGTGTTAACGCATTACGTTTTGAGTCGTTTGCTATTTCTCAAAATTCATCGATTATACCATTTAAAAAAATTGCCGATTCCAAATTCTCATTCGTTACTCATCGTCAGTGCAAAACTCGCCAATCCAATTACAAATTGCAGGACTTGCAGAATTAAATATGGTAATTGTCAGTATAGTAAGTAGTAATTACCAAATTACATTAAAAGTAACTGGTACTTGTAATTACGTCTATACATGGTGGTTAAAATTGGTAGGTGGAATTCTATGTGTACAGGAATAAGCATAAAATAAATGCGGAATAACTGCTGTTTTTACCCGGGGGTTGTTTAGGGTAACGACGATTCGTCCATGCCAATAAAATGCAGAGGGAAATAAATGCAATCACCAAAACTGCGGATGTCATTTTCGATAGCCACGCCAATCAAATTTGTAGTTTATATTCAGCTGTTGTACTCTACTTTCAAATATGTTTCACTGTGTACGTTCAGTCACTTCACAGTACTGGAGCGGAATTAATGCATTATCCTTGGAAAACAATTAAAACTTCCAATGGACGTACTAAGCAAAAACAAACAACAGTCATATTTTTGCTTGTTTTTGTCCAGTAATTGGCCCAAGTGCATTTTATGTATGAGATAGGTTCACATTCATATGTATCGCATTGTTTCTGGCAAGGCAGCATTGGAAAATGTCAACACTCTGCATGTACACGTGCAACAGAACAGGTTTCTAGCTGGCCTCCAGAGAACATGTTTTGTGCATGGGTGAAAATAAAATACCAGTCTTCTTTTTTATTGTTTCCATTTACAATCAGCTACGAATATACAGATGGCAGATGCATGACTGTGCTACAAGCAGTTCAGCTTGTGCAATTTTGTGTGTCCCTATTTATATATGTATATAGTGAAATATTCATATAAGGAAATGAGGATACATAACCAAATTATTCTTTACTCTTGCCACAAATTACCGTTTAATTTCCAAAGGATTTGGCTTCGAATATGTTTGAGGAAAAAATATTTTGGGTTTGAAATTTCCAAAAAAAAATGTAAAAATGAATTTAATTTTCTTATACGGATGCTGTTCGATGCGTTTATAGATTTTGGTTTCATTTAAGACAACTAAATTATGCTCTCTGAAATGAAAACATTCGGATAGGGGTATGTATGATATGTGTATTGTTTATAGGGAAAATACCAATCATTTGCCTGCTTGCTATATTATTAATTATGCACAATGCAGAGTACAAAAGTGCCGACGTTGTGGACTGAGAAAATTGTATCAATCACGGGACGCAAACACGTCAGTTCATTCATCAATGCAAATTTCCCGACAGCAAGAAACCAAATTTATTGCAATTATTGTAACTAGAGGCTTCACAACTACGCAAAACGTTTGATTCATCTCGGGATGGATTTTAATTGTACATATTTTATGCTACACGTCCAATGAAAATACAGCAGCTAAACATTTTGTGTGGATCGCGTTTGGGCATGACAGTTACGTACTTTAACGTAATCAAGGATACATTTGACATTCACACGAAAAACAAACAACTATATAATGTCCATGAAAATCATTTATTAAGCTTTTGCGTAAGTCTGTAGTATATTTATATCTAAAGTGGAGTCTCTCTATAATAGCGTCCAAGGGAACTCGAAATTTCGCTGTTATAGAGAACACAATTTATATGTATTCCATGTACGAGGTGCCGCGAATTTAATGACGCTATTCAGAACATGCTGTTATAAGGGGTGCTGTTATGGAGAGACTCCACTGTATATACAGTCGACTCTCGCTATTACAGCACCCTATAAAGCATCAAATTTCGCTTGTTATAGCGAAAAACTGTTATAGAGAACCGACATTTCTATGTTAACAAATGAAGAAAGTTTTTGAGGCGAGCATTTTTTGATGCTGTTATAACGAGAGTTCTGTTATACAGGGGACTGTTATAGAGAGAGTCGACTGTATCCCCGTAAGGTTTCAATAAAACTTTCTTACTTACATACTTATCTCTACTATTTCTTGCCTTTCAGATGAGACTACACGCTCAACCTCTCGGTCCAACAGACAGAGTTTCGTAGGGGAAATGAGAGAACCGCAAAAACATAGTGTCCGGATACCAAACTGAAACATGACCTTTTCTACGCAAAAGCCTAAAAGTCCCAGAAAAAAACCAGCAAATAAAACGACAAAAGCCCCTCGGAAATTTTTCAGAGTCAAAATATCCGCCCGCTCTTTCTTAAGCATTATGAAAACTTTAGCTCCTGCCCCACGCCTTTTACTTTCCTTGACCTTCTCCCTCCGCAAATTTTCGTAGTCCAACCGGATCCAGTAGTCCGACAACCCGGAATCCACCGTTTTCCCAATGGCCCATCGAAAGGTCTCCAGGAGGTAGGACCTCTTCTGGAGCATGGGCCCAACTGCGACGAAGAACTGCCGAGACTGCGACAAGGTTAAATCACTGGCCCCAAAGCGATCCGAGAAATTCTGGAGGATCGCGTATTCTGCCATGGTGGCATAAGTTATGCACGCAAAATTTGTATCCAGAGCTTGCTGGTAGCATTTGGAGGGATCTGGGATTAACTCCATTTTGGAAGTGAGGAGCTGCATATTGGGATTCGTTGAGAATCTGAAAAGGTCGTAGGCCAAACCCCCGTAGAATTGGAGGCCACAAGTGTATTCGGGGGATTGAGCTAATTCGTCGAAATTCCTGGGTAATGGCGTATAATGTGGGAAAGCCAGCATGCTAACCACAATCCCTTTGTAGGCCGTGGCCATGACCAACCCCATGAGACCCCAGAAGGTGGCAAAGTGTAGAATGGCCGGATTACCCCGAACGTCACAAGCTTTTTCGAAAAAAGCTCCCACAGAAAATTCTGCGAACGCCACTAAATTTCTTCGGTTACATTGATCTGGCTTGGATTTATCCGTTGGATTAGGCCGTAATTGCGAGAAGCAGTGGAGCATCACCATAGTAACGGTTCCAAGGAGGAAGGAAATGCCACATAGAAGCCAAACTGTTCCGGAGAAGGGCTGGAAAATGGCTTTCCAGGAATAATTCGGACGTGGTCGGCCCGTGGCGTAACTGAGGGCCATAAATTCCATGGCGGCGGCCATGTCCGTGTATTGATGGCGGAGCCAAGTCTCGCCTGCACCAAAGCCGATATCAGCCCTGCCATCGATCACATCTCCCATCACTCCATTCCAGCTCCCGTTTCCCCGTAAATTCCCTGTCCCACCTCCGCCCATGGACGGGAATGGCTCCGTCGTAAAGTTGTATCTCGACCCAAATTCCTGGAGAATAATTGCATATATTCCTCTTTGGAGTCGAAAGGAATTTGGGCCCGTCCTTTGAAGTCCGATTCTGGAAGGAACGCCAGTCATGAGGGAGACTTTCAATGCTTTACCATGGAGGGAACGGGACGTCATGGGAAACAGATGTCTCCCTTCAGGAAGTTTTTCGGGTAGGAAAGTTTCTTGTGCTTCGCATAACAGACACAGACTTTCTATTCTGTAATTATTTGGCTCCGGCATGAGTGCTATGGCTTGTGCAAATTTAAAATCGTTAATAAGCTTCACGGAAGTACTCTGGCCATGCAATTCTTGAAGGACAAATACAAAAAAGTCTTCGTCTCGCTTTGCTATTGGGCAAAATTTGGGTGTTAGCTTCTGTTTTAACCACCAGAAGAAGTTGTGCGCGGATGTTTTTTGCACGGAAATCACGTTGAGGGAGCAAGCCAATGCAAATTTTCGGAGTTGTTGATTCCATTTTCGTTTTATCACGGAATTCGCACTATTATTTAACTCGGACATGAAATTCTCGTCCGTATTTCCCGTCCAAACTAAAGACATTTGTCGTTTAAACGACATGGCTTCTGGCTCCAACTCGTTTGCGGGATTTAGTTCCGTAAATGCTTGTGAGACTGAAGGTGAAACGAAGATTAAATCGCAAGAAATGAAATCCTCGGAAGCGATCAACCGACTCAAAAATTTCCGTCCCAACACAGTCGATATTTGTGACGACACTCCAACGACAGTATAAGTTACAAAAATGAAAGTAAATGTGCCAACTGAAAATGCCTTGAGAAGCTTCATAACTGCAGGTTTTTATGACTCGCACACAAAAGGGAAAATATTTTCGACGAGCAATATGAGATGAATATTAACGAGCAAAAGTTGCTGTTTTGGAACAATTAAAATTTCTGGAACAAATCCAAGAATATGTCGAGGTTGCGGAATAATGAAGAAATTGTCCCAGGTTGGAAAGACAATACAAAATTGATAGTGGAATGGACGATTTATAGGGCAATATTTCTTCTTATTAGCTATAGCTAAAACATTATTTATAAGAACAGTGGCTAATTGGAAACCTATATCGATTGCATTTGATACGTTGCAATTAGGCAATTTTCCCTTTATATAAATCAAAAATGCCGTCGTAACAGTGGCACTTCTGCACAAAGCGCTGGATTCATCGGTGCAGATTTAAATATATCTTCGTAAATGCTTTAACCACCTGTCGCACGCGCTCGTTTTGAAGGACAACCATTTCCAGTTTGGTTTTGCGACGTAAAAATTATTACAGATATCTATAGATTATATTATGCACACATAATTTGCCTATCTACGGAACCACAATAGCGAAAGCAAAATAAATAATTTGGAACAACAATTAGCATTTTACTCTGTGCTGTTCCCCATTAACATTTTCCTTTGTTTTATGTATTACCAGAAGTACTCAGAATTCTATCGCATAAGAGGTTATATATGTACAATTATAGTAACCCGTGGCTTGCCATTGCCCTGAAGTGTAGTAATTTTGTTTAGATATTCTAATGCCTCATAATCCCAAAAGGTCAGCCGGATTGATATCAACACTACACGTGCCTCTTGCTTTTTCATGTGTGGAACCATTGCCTCAATGACTTGTACAATAATTCTACACAAGCCTGGAGCTGTATAATACAAGCAATTAAATCAACTGCAATAAATTGAAATGCTTAAAAAGCGTAGGTGTGCAAACAAAATAAAATCATGTACTTATTTATACGTTTTTGAACTCAAACGTTTCAGTTGACTCGGTCAAAAAACATTGTTTGCACTTTGTCCGGAACACTTGTTTTCCAAAGACACTCAAAAACTCCGTTCATATCAGTATACAAAGTTATACAATTTCCCAGCGATACCTTAACTACATGCAGCCGCTTGAAGATATCGCATGTAAGCAAGTACTTACCACAATAAAAAATATAACCACCGGAAAATCCTTTGTTTTTTTTCTGCTATACTAGATAAATTCAGAAGAAGTACATTGTTCTAATTAAACCATTAAAACTAAAAATTAAATTTGGTTTCATGTAAACCCTACAAAATGTTATTTCATTAATTTTAATTATTGTCTTTGGACAATGCGTTAATTGGACGAAGTCGTCTCTTTTTGTAAACGGGAAAGATCCTTTGTGTGGAGGAAACGGTTGACAGGAACCAAGTTTTTATGGCTAACAACAATGGGGAGACAAGTTGCAAATACCCATATGCAATCGAGTGGACTTTCTCTCTGTAACAACTCTCCTTACAGCGACTTTTGCTTTATAGCTATTTTTTTTCAGCCCTTCTTATATGTATAGTGAACATATTAAATGTCCCATATAACAACTTTACCATATAACAACCAGTTTTGCCCTTCCATTCAGGGTTGTTATAGCGAGAGTCCACTGTATATTGAATACCGACGACAAATTTGCGTTTTTTTAAAATGTGTAGTATATGCCCTATAATGTGTATGTGCTGCAGGTGTCGTTGCACGTAATGGATAGTTTTGTGGTTAACACAGCACCAATGCCTAATGTTCATTTCAAAGTTCAAAGTACATAGAATCACGAGTAACTGGAGGAAAATATCTGAAAGTGTTGTACACCAAAATAATTGGCTCATAATTAAAAAGATAAAAATGTGTACTGCGCTGGTGCTATAGGCACTAGGGATACATACATTTCTTTAAGAACTTCTATTAATTATTTACCAGTTTCACCTTCGTCTCATCATACCGGTTTCACATCCTGCGTGATACACCATGAGAAGCACTACAGTGGAATCTCGCTATAACAACCCTGAAGGGAAGAGCAGAAATGGTTGTTAAATGGAAAAGTTATTATATGGAACATTTAATATGTACTCTACATATACGAAGGGCTGAAAAAAAAGTTGTTCTAGAGAAAAAGTTGTTATGGAGAGAGTCCACTGTACATACTGTTCAATGAAAAAACAAAGCACGTGTAAGCTCCGCTGCATGCTAGATCCATTAAGTACATGTATTTATGCACAAAGAGTCATAGTTTCATCAGAGTTAATTCTGTAAGTAATTAGAGAAAATGGTCTTCATTAGCAAAATCCAGTAAAATATAATTTTTACATTTGGCTCACAGACGACCATAAAAATCAATTGCTAATCAGCCGGTTGCATTTGAAAAAATGCTACAGTCGACTCTCGCCATAACAGCACCCTATAAAGCATCAAATTTTGCTTGTTATAGCGAAAAACTGTTATAGAGAGCATACATTTCTATGTTAACAAATGG
>JAQGBT010005410.1:0-14366 GCA_034698585.1 Disparrhopalites patrizii
TAGTCCTTGGTAGTCCTTGGTAGTCCTTGGTAGTCCTTGGTAGTCCTTGGTAGTCCTTGGTAGTCCTTGGTAGTCCTATGTCCTATGGCTATGTGCTATTTATGAGAAAAGAAAGAAGAAACTTTCACTAAACCTCTACGCCCATACAATAATGAGTGACTAGGACGTTCCAATAGCAACTGTCTGCAGACCAGGTGAGCCCATAAGACGAGAGAAATGTTTCTCTCTCTCATTCTCTCCCTTCTGCTTCCATGAACTGGGCAAAGCGACAGAGAGGAAATGAAGAGCAACTGACAACCGGAGAATGAGGAAGCGCGACAAAGAGCGGACAAGGAGTGAAGGCATAAATAGCATGATAAGTACAGAGGAGCGGAACAGAGGAGCGAAAGCGCAATAAGAGCGAGCAAAAAAGAGTAGCGAAGCTCCAGAAATGGGGGAAAGTGAGGGAGAGAAGGAGACGGAAGAAACGAGGGAATTGGATATGAAGGACAGAAGGACGACATCAGACATCACCGTCTCATCCGTCTCATGCATGATGGATGATGGATGATGGATGATGGAGAAGCGCAGTCTTGAGCATTTCAATGTCCAAATGAAGGATGGAGGCTTTGGCAGTGCTAAATCTCATACGAAAGGTAGTGAGCCGCTTTGTCTTTGGGCATGATTCAAAGAAATTTTTCAAAAACGTTCTCTCGCGCTCAGGGAGGAACTGGCAACTGGCACGAAGCAAACGTTGGTTCTTGGTTCGTTCCTTGATACGTGATACGTTGATAGTCATAGTGACTAGCTACTGCAGATGGTGAATGTGTGGACATTTTCCCAAGGCATTGACCATCCAGGATTATAATCCGGGGATTACGGATTGGGATCAACTAATCCCATATTTTAATCATTAAAAGTGTTTTAAATAAGAAAAATCCGTAATCTGTAATCCGCTTAAAACTGCTGGCGCCATTAATCCTCAATCCCGAGCTGAGACATTGTGGGATTACGGGATTAGTTTACGTAAGAATTAAAACCACAACAGATACTATTTTACTTTGATATTATACTAAATATTGGCACAATCTTAAACATTTGCAAATTCAAGTCATGTTTTGACGAAGCCTGACGTTAGTGAAAAGTTACTCAAACAATATTTATGCAGTTTTCGTTCCTAAAATGTTCAAACCATTCATCCTTTATCACCATTAAGTAGCTATACATATATGTATGTGTATATATTTGATTTATATTTGTATGTCCTCACATCCTGACATAAGTAGAAAACCCGTGTCCCAGGGTTTATACCTAGTATTAAATTTAACTTTATTACTTTTCGTTACATACTAACGTCGTCACGTGACCCGTACGTAACTCCGTGCCAAGCATAAGTTTAATGCTGATATGGTAAAGCTCAATACGAAAGGGGTTGCCGTTGTATGGCCGCAGGATTGCAAAAATTACAGGCCAATAAGCCCGGCCGCCCGGCGGGTCCAGGTAGAATAAATAAAATCAGGAAATATAATCCTATTGGGTCCTAGCAGAAAACTTCTAAAAAGCTTTCAAGGACAAAACTTCAAAAAAGCTTTCAAGGACAAAACTTCAAAAAAGCTTTCAAGGACAAAACTTCAAAAAAGCTTTCAAGGACAAAACTTTAAGGTTCTGCTCTTTTGAGGCAAATTGCGATACAAAAATAGAACTTGCTAAAACCGTCCAAAAAAAAAGACAAAATCACGATGAAAATGCTAAAAACGCTCATTTGACGACAATTTAAATAAAAAATTCAGGGGAAAATCGTAAAATCGCATATTTTATTGAACATTGCGAAAAATACTTTCAGAGGAAATACGAAAGCAGTTTTCAGGGAAGTGGCTGAAAGACGACAATTTTGGCAATGTACCACAAACATTTTTGAAATTTAAGAATAACTTTTTTTATTCTTAATGCGTAATCCCTAATCCAGTAATCTGGGATTATTCAATCCCAGCTCTTGGCTTTTTAAAATGTAATCCCCAAATCTAATTCAATCCACAAAGCTTGAGTAATCCGCAATCCGAATCCAAGTATTTAATTTCTTTTTAAATAATCCGGAAATTAATCATAATCCCATTCCAAGTAATCCGTCAATGCCTTGCATTTTTCCATCACTTAACGACGTGGGTAGTTGGTCACGTGTAAGCAGTGTTAAGATCACATCACAGTTTTCTGCACTGGAAAGTTGAACCAATGAAGGTTTTGACTTTAGCACTCGACATTTTGAATATACCGTCTGGTTAACCGGCTCTTTTGTCTATAGCTTCGCCATATCACGTCGTAGACAAGAGATCACGCTATCATTGTAATGCCAAGAAGTCAGGCTTTCAGAATTGGTACTCATTGCCATTATATTCCTCCCCGTTAAAAAAGTACATGAAGGGAAACGCGCACAAAAAATCCCATGTTAAAGATACGAATACGAATGGTGATGAGGTATATAACCACAGCACAGAGCACAGTACACGGAGAAGCTTAGGTGCTTTTCGGGATTAACCAGGTGAGGCGCTAGCACAATTACAAGGACATCGACACATTTTCATTTTTGCAGATTATTACGAATTGTATTGTTACCTTTTTTAACATTTAAAAAAAATTAATTTAATTTTTTTTTGTCGCTAGCGCCTCACTTGGTTAATCCCGAAAAGCACCTAAGCCCGCTTCTCCGTGTACTGTGCTCTGTGCTGTGGTTATATACCTCATCACCATTCGTATTCGTATCTTTAACATGGGATTTTTTGTGCGCGTTTCCCTTCATGTACTTTTTTAACGGGGAGGAATATAATGGCAATGAGTACCAATTCTGAAAGCCTGACTTCTTAGCATTACCATGATAGCACGATCTCTTGTCTACGACGTGATGTGGCGAAACTATAGGCGAAAGAGCCGGTTTCGTTTTTCGTCAACCATACGGTATGTATGTAAATACATAGGTATGTACATATATTATGGCCGCATTAAATTCAGTTTTTGTCTAGATTTCTAAATCCATTTCTGAACTAGATCGAATTTAACAACAGCGATTGCGTTTAACATGGGGGATACTGGAAGTTGCTAATCTAGAAATCTAGATACTAGGTTCTTCAATGGTTATTACTTTATTTGGCAACGCGCCCCATGTATCATGGGTTCTTGTATCCATGTTCGTCCCAGCAACCAGGGCTTAAACCATAAAAAAGTGTGGGGGGGCCTGATAATTTTTCGCGCTAATTTTTGCAATAATTAAATCCAGTAAAATGTAATTAAATGGGTCCATTATTTCTCTAACTGGATTTTGCCCAAAAAAGCAGGGGGTCTCTTAAAAATAGTGGTGGGGCTCAGCCCCCCCCCCGTGGTTTATGCCCTGCCAGCAACTACGTAAGTAATCTAATAAAGTACGTTAGACTGCTCGATTTTATTGTGAAACGCACGAGTATGTGGGAAAAAAGTTTACTAGATAGCTACAGAGTATTTATGGATTTTACATTTTTTTAATTTTTATTAGACAATCTTGCCGTTTTCGGTGAAATGAAATCGTAAATACATAAATTAACGTATATATATATATATATTTATCTTCTCCATATAATGTATACACGAATTTTTTTTGCGTATTTTTAATCATATTATATGTATAAGTGTACCACATAGCTTTCAATGCTATTTATAAGTTCAAAACTAAAGTCATAGGACATTTGTGTTATCTGTTATATCTACAAATTTCATATTCGAAGGTCATAGAACAATTTGTGTAATATATATTATATTATGTATATAGTGACCAGTAATAACATGCGATGTAATAACTAAAACTAGTTTTACTAATAATTATTATGTGAATATTCATGTTTACTCTGTATTAAATACATGAGCACGTAAATACATTTGTCCACAAAATCCGATTGTTTTTTAGTGTCATCAAAACAAATTTAGCATCCGCTAGTAATTGTTGCTTATTACTATGCAATTAAATGAGCCACGTGGCAAAAAAAACATAAAAACTAAAACAAAACTGAAAATATAACATCACGACACCAAGAACAAAAGAAGATACTTAGAAAGTATTTTTGTTTATTACTAACTCTCAAAGAAAGGGCAGCTATTTTTGGTCCACAACCACAAGAGAACCTGCGTTCCGTACAAAATGTTGCTGTTGGAACTGTGGCTCTCTCCGGTAGTATGTATTTGATTATTGCCTAAGTTTTGTAAACGTATTAATATTAATATATGTTTGTATCTTATCGATAGTTGGAGCAAGAACTTTTCTGAAAGGTGGGAACCCATTTTCCCTTTAAGTGAATGCGTGCATTGAACGAAAAAAGAACTAAAGAACCTAAATACAGAACGTGTGCAAACTTCAAAACTGCTACGCTGGTTAAACACGATCCTTACAAGTATTGCAATCTCGGGAATGACTTTTGCCTTGTAGGAGGGAATACATCACCTGATTCTGGTCGACTGTGACAAAGTTAATTCCGTTAAAGTTAATTATAAACACATTAACCACCAATCTCATTTTTGGGGAGTCCACATAAAAATTCGTGGCTGCTGCAAAATTCCACGAACAATAATAATAACATGGAAAACAACACAATAATTATAATAATTAGATACGACTTTCCGACAACATGCGATGAGCGTAAACGATTTACGCGTTTCCATAAATAATTTTCAATACGATTCACGAAATCTCGTCAGTAAAAATAGGTACGGGCACATACAGTACAAATCTCGCACACGAATATTTTTTAACCATTACAGCTCTTAATTCACATTACTGTAATTCGAAGTCATTATTATTATTCACTTATGAAAAATTACATACACTTTTAAATATCAATATTGTGTCACAAGCTACACCACCACGTAATGATTAGTTACGTCACACAGGTTCTTTGCGCACTAATAAAACAAAAACTAAATATGTATTGATTAAAGTATCAAAGTAATCAACGTTCACGGACAACTTATAACAGCTGGGAGTGTTACACAAACCCATATTTTACAATCAACGCCAATGTCACCAAAGGTAAAATTTACAGATTGACGAGAGTCACCACAATTACTGTACTGCTTGCTTCTACCAACATTGCAGAACCTGTATTCTTCTCCTGCCCAGTAATATAACCAAGTGCATACAACAACCTTGTCAAATCGTATCAGGTAATACACGTCTTTAAAGCCATTGTGCGAAATACAGTCTTTAAAAGCACTGCATCTTAAAAATACCACCGAAATTTTCCAGAGACAATCTAGTACATGAAATCAAACACAAGTGACGTTAAACTGCTGCTTTAGTAATAATTGTATTAATATTTTGAGCAGGAAAGATGTAAGTACGTAACACCTCTACGTACTAACCTTCGATTATTTCTGCAAACAGATCAGTACACTCAGCATACTGTTCCTTCCCATACAAAAGATGAACGTAGTCAACAATTTTAACTATCAACAATTCCGTAAAGATATTATGATAGCATTAATAACACCAATGACACCCGTGTAACTCGCATCATTTCTAACATTCATTAACACCTGAAGCTGAAAGAACCTGTCTTTCATTTTTCATTGGGAACTTGAGGCTGCGATTCAGATACAGCACGTCTGCGGCGTGTTCCGGCAAAATTCCGCATTTTTCCAACCTTATCTGACTCTGAAGAACGGCGGATTCTTCTCGCGGGACCACCTCCACGCTCTTCATTCTACAATAAACAGCATGTTCAATACATACGTGGGATGAATGTGAGATGAAAAATTAAATAATTCGTCGACAAAATTCAAAACTTACGGCTCTTTTGAAGTCATCAATGGTCTTAAAATTCTTTAAAATCTCCAAAATTTCCTGTTCTACTACAAGTTCTTTAGCGCGTTTGTAGTATTTCAAGAAGGCCCAAAATTTTTCCAAACCGTACAGGTCTCCAACATGGTAGTCCCTAAGCGTCTCGACCTGGAAATCTTTGTACAATGCCATTCTGAATTTCGATTCTAACCCGTAACTGTAAAATCTAAATAAACATTCCAGTCCGTATCTGAAATTCAAACACAGAACATGCACTCAGAATTTGTAATCAGACTACTACTGCAAATGTTTATTATGAAAAATCAAATAAAATAATTAAAACCAGAATGTATAAACCAAAAAAATTTCAGTACCTAAAACCAGCTTTAGCATCCTCCAGCGACAATGATTTGAATTCTTCATACATTTTACGATTGAAATTTTCGCGAAGAAAGAATGACCAGAAACGAAACAATGTGTTCATCTCTTGAGATTTTCCAGGACCAAGACGATTACGCTCTAAGTGAATATGTTCAAATATAAGTTTGGATTATTAACCAGTACATGAATACCATTTTAACATAAGTTGTGCAGTTTGACAGTAATCGGTGGCTTTGCCTCACCTTTTAAACAGCGATCGTGATATTTGTGGTACACTTGCTGGACAAATCCATTCTCCTGCAGAAGAGTGTGTGAAGGATGCTGAAATTTGGGCAATGAATGAGGAAGACTTGACGACAGGCTACTAGTGTCAGCGGGACTATGGCCAAGATTTCTGAAAAGTAGCGACAAACATACACTTTCAAGGAAAAAGCGAATTATGATAGACACAATATCAATCAAATAAAGCTGCGTCAGGCATGTGTCTCACTTCCACTTTGTATTAAGTACAACATCTCAGCAAACAACATAACTCAACATATAAAATTCCACTCAGTCGGGGAAAGAAGTTTAACTCATCATAGATAAACCACAGGTGTACAAACACAGAATGAGTATGAGGCATGCATTTTTCGCAGGATCAGCATTTGCTGTTCTCATCAATAAATAAAAAACTAACGTATTCGATGAGGGCGAAAGGCGTTGATCATTGCAGTCCAAAATCCACCCCACATTGCACTCTTGTTCATTGGAAGACGTAGCGTCGACAGGATAAAATCGCTTTGATGAACATCTACGGGGACGAGGTTTGTTCCTATTTCTAGCATTGGGATTGCGTGTCTGTTGAAATACACACAATTGCAAAAATAAATGATTGTAGTAGACTGGTCCGACGATGATGATACAATAAACGATGAAAGGCATCCATGCTATTGCATGGTGTCATAGTGTAAATCCACGCAAGAAAAAGTAGTATAATGGTTTTCCATAACTGGTACATAAGTTTACCATAAAGACATTATGATCAAACTGTTGAGAATAACACAGTTCGATTGATCACATTCTGCATAAACATTGAAAACAAACGTACTTGCTGAACAGTTGTAGCTGTAACGGGAGTGTTAACAGGTGTTGGCGGAGCAGGTGGAAAAAGCGGATTATTCGCTTGTGGCAACGGTGGTGCAACTTTCTCATAATCAGCTTTACTGATAACGTTGACAGTGCAGAAGCTAGATTTGCTAGGTATCCGACCTTCTCCTTCCCCATCAGTCCACAAATTCTCTTCATAATACCGGAGTCCATCGTTAATTACTTTGGCCAACTCCTGTGTCATTTTGGTTCGCGTTCTCCAGT
Source organism: Disparrhopalites patrizii (assembly GCA_034698585.1). NCBI lineage: Eukaryota > Metazoa > Arthropoda > Collembola > Symphypleona > Sminthuridae > Disparrhopalites > Disparrhopalites patrizii. The sequence goes on from JAQGBT010005410.1 coordinate 7,508, forward strand.
AACCAGTACGATCATATCCTTCATGTTTGGCAGGCCGCGGAGATGAGCTGGATGCTGCAGGTTCGACGGTTGAAGAGGTACCAGATGATTTCTGTGTGAAAATTACTATCTTTTCAATTTCGCTGTCACTCAACTCGTCTTCTTCAAAGTCTGATTCCTCGTTTCTGTTCAATGCACAAAAAACAAGTAAATAGAACACAGCAAAAGACGCTATACCCAGCAAGTCATAAAAATGATCAATTTCTACTATTCCACTGTAACTTCCACGATAGGTCCCAGGCATTATTTTTCTTTTCTGAAAAAGAATCTACTCGTCATCGAAGTCGCACGCAGTATCTAAATATATATTATCTGAATCCCTAGAATCAAATTCCAGACTTACAGGCTGTAGCGACTACTCGAGTAATTTCTTTGACGGGATGGAAATTCTTCATCAAACTGAATTTCCAAATCGTCGCCGGCAGCCATAAGTCCATAATCCGAAGAAAGTGATTTTCGAGATTTTCCCGCCATTGGCCTTGGCTTTTTCTTCACCTGTTGCCAAGCTTCCGACTCCATTTCTGCAGTTTCTTTAACTTGAGCAGTGTCTGGTGCAGTTGAAACTTTATCAGCAGCTTCGGCTGAAACGTCAGTCTTATCGCTTTTGAAAACTTCGTCGTCAGTTACTCCTGAAGCTACAACAAGCAAATGACTGCTAATTTTTAAGGTTCACATTTGACATCATTCCGACACCCATCTTTCAAGACGGTAATTATTCGAGCAAAAATTCGTCACTTGGATTGGATCCATGCAGCGAAAATTGACAAATACAATAATACAAAAACATGTAAGGTTTGTTGCAGAATGAGAAATAGATACAAAACATCTACATTTGCTCAAAAACAATTTAAGTGGCATAAATTACCTCCATTATTTGTATCCCCTTCAGTAGAAAGTATATCTTTTAGCACCACCTCCTTTGTGGGCTCTGCATCACGTTTCTCGCCAACCCAATCTGCATGCAGCTCAGCTTTATCTTCTTTCGAAGGGCTTGCTGACGCAACTGAGGCTGAAGAAGATTTAGGGACGAATTCTGGCACATTTGGATTGAGCATCTCACTGTTTTCAGACAAGGACCTGGTTTTCCCCGTGGGCAGCGGGATAACTATTCCGGAAGACAAAGGCATCAGCATGGGTGGATTCACAGGTGGCACAGGGACGACTGTGTCAAGTATAGGCCATTTTGTAGGACTGGTAGCTGTTCGAACGCAACTCATATCCTCACGCAACTGCAAGTCATTTGATTTTCGTATCGCTGTTAATACCAAGCCATAGTCCAGGGTCATACTTTTAACTCGATGAAACGACGATATCAATCGCACAGGTAAATAGCCTTCAGGGTCCATTTTTCGACGTAAGAAGAAATCCTTTTCCAGATTCTCCTCACTAAAGTAGTACTCTCTACAAAGAAATGGAATACTTGTTAAACAATTCATTTCATGCTGTTAATTTTGTTGCAAGTAGTATGAACATTCTCACATTTGCTTTTTTAGCATGTCGATTAGCAGTGAATTGTTCTCTGGATCATTAGACGGGATAGGAGGGGCACCAAAAGGCGCTGCTAACAACGCGGGTGGTCCATAGGCATGAGTAACGTAAGGCATAATAAATTCAGAAACTGGGTATAGTGATGACAAAGTAGTGAAATCTGGAGGATAATCTGTGTAATCTTCCCGGTGTACAGAAGTTCTATGATCCTGATGGTCTTTGTGAAACCCATGAAACCGTCCATTGGGTCTGGATCCACCCCTCCCACCTCGAAAACCAGGACCGCCTCCTCGGCGACCTCGCGGTGCTGCGCGGAAGTTGGTCGAGGACTCGTTCTCTATATGATAAGACAAGAATATTGATAACTCCTCTACAGAAAGTGATTTGATATAAAATACGGAGTACAAACATGTATAAATAAATAAATGGATGTATGGATGTGATGCATATGCCACTCACCCGGACCTTTGTTTTTCAAAGTCTTCTCTTGAACTTTATCTTTTTTTGGTGATCGAAGTTTGTTGGAGGAAGACTCCGGAAGGTTAAGTGGCACCCATTTAGGTCTCGACGCTAGTAGTAATTTCAATAATAAGAGAAGAATTAATGCAATTACAGAAATAGTACTAACTAACAACGATATCGATTGATCAGAGATGCTCAACTTACATTTTTTTGTCTTCTTCAAATTCGATCGTTCATCACCCGCGGAATCGCCTAAACCCTCCTCATTCGAAATGTCGCCATTAGTTCCAGCAGCAGAGTCTACTTCGATACACACCACGGTATGTGAGGATCCGTCGTCAACCTCGTCTGGGCTACCGCATTTTTTCGTATCTCCAGCAGCTCGTATAGAAGGCCATTTATCTGGACTCAGTGTACTGTGAAGCGGGGGAGATTCCTCCTCTCCCGAGTCTGTGGATTCTGTCGCACTTGAGGCAAATCGAACCAATTTGATATCCATTGCCGCCGGCCTACTGTTTATGGGGGCTTCGTCTAAAGCAGGCCAATCGTCGTTACCTGAAGTCGTTTTCTCCAATTGCCTACTAGCAGATGCGTAACGTCGTGGCTTGACTTTATTATTCACTAGATCTGAATAAAAAACAAAACCGGCATAATTAACAGAAGTTGAGTTTGCTGTGATAAATTCATTACAAGTATCTCCTGTAGAGAGATGCTACATAATTACATACTTTACGGATCTTTACGCTCAAAGTTACGTTTAAAGTCTTGTGTATCACGCTAATACCCCTGAAATTTCGTTCCTCAGGTGAGGTAACCGTACTTACAGGACAAGTAAGTAGAAAGGCCACTTATGAAAACAGAAAGGGTACGGAGACAGGGCCTTTTACAGTATATTACTGGAAGCTACTTTATTCACTTTTCTTCGTAAATGAAAACACTTTCGAGCGCTTTGCATGACTGCACAAACTTTAAAACTGAAAACATCGAGCCTTTGTTTCACCACCACTATGCGAACACTTTTGTGAAATAACGCCACAAGGGAAGTTTGTAGCTGACCGCAGAGAAAGCTACGGCGCAATTACTTGTTTTCAACAGCTGCTGTAGCTAGTAAAGGTCATACGCTTATTTTCATCGGTGAAGGTCATAGAAAAAGAGCCAAAATGTGAATGAATTTCGCAGTAGCGTCTTACGGTGTATATACAAGGTATACACATTATGTGTATAATATATTGAAGGGATCTAAATGTAGTTTTTACCACGTTGTGTAGCAGTGCTCTGAGTTTTGGCAGGCATCGCGGGAACGGCAGTTCCTTCACCGCTCTGAGACGTAGATTTCTTGGCAATCAGAGACGCTGCGTTTGGGTTAACTTGCCACGGATTTACCGACGGAGGTGGAGCATCCACAAATTTCGGCATAGTGGACTGTTCTACACTTTCACAGGCTTCATTCTCCCCAGCACTCTCAATACTGTTGGAGGTCAGGCCGTTCTCGTCGGAAGTGATGCTAGCAATATGGCAATCACTACTTGAGCTAGAACTGCTCTCTGAGCAAATAGAGCCATTAGCTACGACTTTGTGTGCAACAGGAGGAGGAATGCTCTTCTCTGTACTTCTGCTCTCAAAGTGCGCATTTCTAGGACGGTCGGGGCCCCGAAATCTTCTTCCCCGATGATGATGGTCATTCCGTTTCATAGCACTCCCATTCCAGTGACCATGCTTTTTCCCCACTACAGTTTCAAAATGCTCGTCATCGTCCACCTCTTCTGCAAGCCTTCCGCTCTCCTCCGGAGCCACAGTTCCGTTTCCATTCCCTTTCACACTTCCGTTGGGAACATTTCCTTCCAGTTTCACAGTCTTGGTAATGCGAACATTTTCGCTATTCCCTGAATCCACATGCCTGCTCGGAGTCACAGGGTTCCCTTCGCTAAGAGTCGTACTATTGTCACTTGCAGAATTCATTCGAAGTACCACATTGGCATATGAAGGGCCGCTTGCTGAAGACTTAGTATTGGATGCCAGCCCAGATGAGGAAGGATCCTGATTAGGTTGTGCGGACTCCACAGAGAGCGAAGCCATCACAAGCCCTCACGGCTCACGGCCAACAGCCTACACGAGAAAGAACCAAACGGATTTAAGTCTATATTTCCGGAAATGGGGTTTACACAGGTCCTACGAGAACAATTGGGTGGATAGAAACGGGATTTTAATTAAATTAAACTCTCCGTGCGAGGAGTTTGAAGGCGGATTTTGGGTGCCATGATGAGATTGTGAGAGAGGCTGAGAGTGGAGGCAGGATGAGGTGGTTGAAGAGACTTGTGCCGGGACTGCCACTGCCACGTGTGTTTTTAGGCCTCAGCATGTCGACATGTGTGTGTAGTTGTAGTTGTGTAGTGTGTATCTACACATAGAGGGAAGAGCCAAGAGCCAGGAGCGGCTATATACTCTCCCTTCTCTCTCTCACTCTCCCACTCTCCATCTTCTTGGAGCGAAGAAGAGTGCGCTGAGTGCAGAGGAGATATGGGCAGCCATATGGATGCGAACTCAACTCACTCGCACTCGCACTCACACTCACACTCACACTGCCTGGCTCAAAACTGCCTACTGCGAGCCAGAGTGAGAGGCGAGAGGCGAGAGGCGAGAGAAGAGATGCGGAGAAAGAGAAATGCGTGGAGGGCACATGGATCTCTTAGGTCTTAGCTGCATACGCATCTAGACACTGTAATACACTCATAGTCCTCTATCCCTTCTGTGTATCAGTGTCTCTCCATGTGTATATCCCGAGTCTCAGTCCTCACGTGCTCTCTGCCTCTGCTCGTCTGCATGCAGTGTGTGCAGTGTGTGCAGTGTGTGCAGTGTGTGCTCTCCATGAGCACCACTCACCACTCACCACTCACCACTCACCACTCACCACACTCACACTCTCTTCTCTCCTTTCTCCGTCTCTAGCCATTCTAAATTCTAATCCTCTCATTCCTTCCCACTCTCGCAGAGACTCAGAGCTCCACTCTCGCTCTCACTCTCCACTCTCCACTCTTCTCTCTGCACTCCTCACTCCCAACGTCCCAACTGCTACGCTCTCTCTCTCTCCATCTCTCTGCCTCTGAATGTGAGAGCCCCCACCATCTCCTGACCACCTCCCGACCTACCCAACACGCCACATTTAGCTCTCCGCTCCATCTCTCCTCAACCTCACACTTGACCTCCACCGGGCAGCCTTTCCGGGTCGTCTCCCTTATAGCCCTTATTTCTCCCTTTACTTTTACTTCTTCTCCCATCCAAATGTCAATTTACACCAACCAGACACGTCCAAGTCGGACTGTCGGAGCCTGTCAAGACTTATTGGAGAAAAACATGAAGAATGAAGAATAATATATTCGTTTATTTTAGTTGACACTGGAAGGGGAATTCCTCCTTCTTCCCCTCAACCTCAACACATCCACATCCACATCCAACCAAGCCAAGAAAGACACTCATTCAGTCTTCAGTGAGAGTGCAGAACCCGGAGGATTTCCAGGATTTCCATGCAGTCATGTCTCTCCTGTCCTAACTGTCCTTCCACCTGCACTCCCAAATCATTTCTCCCCGATCTAGCCCACCTTGTCTCCACCCGTCCTCTTCAACAACAACAACAACAACAACAACAACAACAACTCTATTCTCAGCCAGTCAGCCCCGATGGCTACTTTGTTCTAATTGAGAGAAGGAATCCCGTAGCCAATTGGAGACTTCCTTCCTCCCAGAGGCACATTTCAAACACAAACCCTTTCACTCCAAACAGCTGAGGCTCAGTCCTTTTGTTTTCCTTTGTCCTCCGCGCACTTGTTGTCTTGTCTTTTTGCCTTTTCCACAGTGGCTGTCCATTGATTTTCATTAAATAGTCTCCCTTGATCAGCTGTAAGTATCTACACGTATACGTATGGAGATGTGACTGGTGACTGCAGACTCTGGTCGGGACATGAAGGGAAGTGAGAGGAGAAAGTGCGTATGGAATGGGAGGGAAAGATTGAGTGAGCCCTTGAGTTTGGTTCCGCTAGCTCCCGCCATCTCCCTCTCCGCTCCCGCAAACGTGAGTCCGGGATTTCTCGGTGAGGTTGCAGTGGGAGGACGGGGACAGACAGCGGAGGAGCTTCGCCGAGGACCCAAGGTTGAGCAAGGCTCAACACATTTCTCACTTGACCCCACAGGGATGGCTGAGGGGACCTGAGTGCTTCACCTGAGTCCTCCAGACCCTGTCCAACCAGCTCTCTCTCTCACCACAAGCCTGGACCACATTGGGGAAGTAGGGAGAGGAAATCCAGTGCCAGGACGGGGACTCCAGGATTCTTGAGCATTCCAATGCTCAGGAACATTCCTCATGCCTCCTCAACTCATCCCAGACCAAGTTGTGGATTTCAAAGGTGGATGTCCTCTGATGGAGCGTACATTGGCACATATACGCAGATGATATGAGATGGTGCCAGGAAGGAGGTCACTCTGCCCTGGGAAATCTTCCTCACGCACACACGCATGTGAATGGGTCGAATGGGTAGAGGTGTATGGCTACACTCAAATGGCCATAGATAGAGGATGGAGGGAGGAATGGGGAATGGGAAAGGACACGAAAGAAGAAAGAGAAACATCTGAATCTTCACTCGTCCACCATTGAGGGATTCATGGATTTTCCTTGTTTTTTTTCAACTCACAACTCCGGAACCTGAGCTGGAACGGCCGGACGTTATCTGAAAGCTCTTATCTCCGCCCATCTTAGACAAAGTCCACGTGCTCCGTTGAGGAGCGCTCCAGCTTTCCTTCTTCTCCAGCTTTCCTTCTTCTCCAGCTTTCCTTCTTCTCCAGCTTTCCTTCTTCTCCAGCTTTCCTTCTTCTCCAGCTT
>JAQGBT010005411.1:0-14364 GCA_034698585.1 Disparrhopalites patrizii
ATTTTCTTCATTTCTCTTTTTTATATGTTCCTGGTTTTTTCCGACTTTTTTTTCTTGATATTTTCTTCATTTCTCTTGCTTTTCCTGTGCTTTACAAACGCTCGTTTTTGTCTGTTTTCCTTCCTTTCTCTTTCTTTTTCTTCGTTTTGCTGGCGTTCTTTGGCTTTTTCTCTCTCTCTGCTTTTCTTACTTTCCTTTTCTCTCTGCGTTTCTTACTTTCTTTTTCTATCTGCTTTTCTTACTTCCCTTTTCTCTCTACATGTCTTACTTTCTTTTTCACTTTCACTTTCTTCTTCTCTCTTTCACTTTCTTTTTCTTTCGCTTCTTTTTCTCTCTTTCTCTTCTTTACTCTGCACTTTATTCATTTCTTTTTCTGTGTCTCTCTGTTCCACTGTTTCCTTCTCCTCTGCCTTCCCTTCCTTTCTCTTTCTTTGTTTTGATTACGTGCGTTCTTTTCCTTTTTCTCTCTATTTCTCTGTTTATCTTTCGCTTTTTTATACCCTATCCATTGCTTTCTCTATTATTCATTAACCGTACACTCTCGTATTATATTCTCTCTCCTTTCTCAGTGTCTCTCTTGCTCTCTCTCGCTCCCGTTCCTTTACTCACGCTTACTTTAGTCTGTTGTTTTCATCTACATACCAAGTCTCTTTTCCGGTTTTTTCCTTAAATCTTCTCCTTTTCTGTACTCGAACGACTTACAATTAGAACATCTCTTCAATCAAAATCACCTCCGCCTATAACTCTCTACCCAAACTATCTGTGATTATCCCAACCCTTTTACCTATTTTTCTAGCATTTCCTCTTACTTTTACGTCGGTGTGTATGTTTTAATTCCTCGTCTTGTCCTCTTTTTGTTTTCCTCCTTCACTGGATTTATCGTAATCCTGCATAGCAAAACGAATACTTTTTGGATCAAGTACATACAGTAAATAAAAAATTTGAAATAAATATATTAGTTGTAAATAAAGGATAAAAAGATGGTTAAAAAATTTGCACATGTATAAATACAAACTGTATTTAAAGTTTTCCTTCACGTAGTAATGACGAGAAGAAAGTAAACACGGTAAACAGATCTTTTGGTAAGCATGCCACGTAAATAGTTTCAATACAGCCGATAATTCTCTGGAAGCAAAACATGGAAAATACATAGATTTGACGCACATTGTGAACTAGATTTTTTTCCTCTCGGGAAATATCTCTTTTTTTCTGTTATCAAAAGCAATTCGCCTCCTATTTAGCGTAAGAATAAATAATCGTTCAGTCATAACGTGTACAGTTTGTCACACATTATGGACATATAAAAACCTTATTATGAACCAGAGGAAGCTGTCAAGAAATGAGGGGTGAAGAGCCGTCAATCATGACATTAAAAATATAATTATTTTTACACAAGCCTTCTGTGTTTTTTCTCCCAGTAGTTCATGATTTAAAAGAAAAAAAGGCTCATGTTCTATGCAAATGTTTTTTAAGCATTTAATGTACATCCTTGGAAACATGGGTGGGTTGTGAACAGACTGGCAAATAAGCTTTTTCACTTTATGCAAAGATGCCGAAACCAATTTTTTTTAGGGGGAAAGAGACAAGAGAGAGAAAAAAAAGTGTTGAGAGCGTTGTGACTAGCAAAGAATGTGACTTTTGCACGCACAAAAAAAGCTTAGCAAGACGATAAATGAAGAACTTTTGTACTTTTATTCCTTTGGATATTTTGTATCATATATATGTATATATATCATACATAGGTATATATATACATGTGATTATATACAGGGTGCATAAGATGACATTCCATGGGAATTACACGCTCCGCTTCAAATCTGGGATCTTCTCCGTCTCTCTTTCTCCCTTGTCTTTGTCGGCACAAATGTCTGTGACATCAAATGTGTTATGACCATATGTTATCACCGAGTTTTATGACTGGAGATTAGAATTTTGTCATCTTTTGATGTGATTCAAGAAGACGAGAGATTTTTAACATATAGGGAAAATTACAGGGAGAACACAGGACAGTGGCACTTTTTTGAAGTAGGAGAAGCCTACATAATCTACAACCTGCCGTTAGAATTAATGACATTGTTATTAATATGGCAGGATTTGTCTAGCTCTCTATAGTCTATTTCTTCTTATATTGGCCGACTGTAAGTTTTTTTAGGGAAATAAATATCCTCATTGTAATTTTCAGATCATTTAACATTCTTACACAAAAAACAAATCTTAAGAATTATAACTCCCCTGAATCCACATAAGTATGAGATAAGATCAACAGAGGAACATTGTCGTTGGACAATTTTTTTCCCCGATGTCGCAAGTCGTGTCAAATTGCAAGTGAAACAGAAATCAAAATGTGATTTACATATCGTTGCTTTAGAATTATTTTTGCCTAAATCCGCGTACTCTTAGTTAGATGCAAAATGGATAAAAGAGGAAAATTCCAGAGAATGATTTTATAGAAATTCATTGAGTGTCCCCCCTGGCGGCGGCCTAGCCCAGAAATATAAAAAATAGTTGAGCCTACTATTTTGTGCATAATTTTATTGCAGTTCCAGTAAAAAAGGCCGTATCCAGATCCGACCAGAATTGCCCAAGTCATGACACTTTCACTGCGCGTTCAAAAACAAGGCATTTTTTACTGTTTTTTTTAGTGTAAAAATTTGTTGCCACCATGTGCGTTTCTTCAAGTTCATGTGCGTTTTTAGTTTGCAGAAGAATTTGCAAAAGGCGTCGTGAAAAAATAAAGCCATCTGCCTATCTACAAAAGACAAGCAATTAATTCATTAGTCTTTCAAGAATTTCGCAGAAAAATAAAGTGACGCTTCCGAGAAATCACCGCACATGTCAATTATGTTGAGTGTGTAAACAAAACATTTTCCTGGAACGTTGCCTCATTGCCAATTGCCACCGTAGCATGCACATTTTCGTATGAATACATTCAACTGTTCAAGTAAGTATAATTTTGTTTAATTCATACAAAAGTTAATACCATTGATAATTGCTACAAATTTCGATTGCATACCTAAAGCTTTTCAGTACAATTCTAACTTATTTTTTATTGTTATTTTTAATAATGAAATAATCATATAGTCAAAGAGCGTCACCAAAAATCGTTGAATGCATTCTTCTTAATCTCCAGCAACCACAACAGGACCTAAAGCTTTTCACTGCAATTTTAACTCATTCATTTTGAATTGTTATTTTTAATAATGAAATAATCATGTCGTCAAAGAGCGTCACCAAAGATTTTTCAATGCATTCTTCCTAATCACCAGCAATCACAACATTACTAATCAACTATGTACTCCGGAGTTGAACTCTGGGAAAAGATCACCTGCTCTTGACGTGCGTGCAGGTTTATATGTAAAAATGCATGTCATTTTAATATAAACACGGAAAAAGCACAATAAGAACGGGATTAAGGGTCAAAGTCATGTCAAAAAATATATTTCATGGAATACTACAAATACCTGTACATGATGTAATAACAATGACACCTTTGTTTAAGGCAGTCAATACATCATAAACGGAAAAATATCACTAACGTGACACAGCTAAATGCATTAGGTCGGTAGGTTTTTTTTTTGCAGTTGCTTCATCGTTATCAAATTTTCATTCAAGATAAATAATTGAACTTGCAAAGGGAGAAAAAAAATGAACTGGAATGACGTCTAATAGAGCGTATATCATCTTTCATGGGGAGTGACTCATTTAACTCGAGTCAACCTGTCCTCCCTTCAATGAGGATTAACAGAAAAGAGTGCAGCCGTCCCGTTCAAAGGTGATTTGTTAAATACAATACATACATTATGATTATAATGTAGGTTACATTAGGGACATAAAAAGGGTTGCATAACAATAATTGATACTCTCATTGGCCAGCTTGTTTAATCCTCACACTTTTTTCTTCTACTACATGTGTACAAATCAACACAAAATTGTAATTATCATGTATCCTCCACATCCTACAGGTCCTGCCCTAATGTGTAACTTATCAATGTCAATAGACGAGTGCGCTATGCATTAGTGCATGCATCCATTTAGAAAAATCGCTGCAGTCTTCTCCAGATTTAAACATACGTGAAGTAAATCTGGGAACGTCTGGAGAAATACATGTTCACGCAAATATGCCCGTAGAGAGGCAAGAAAAAGCGGAGAGCTTAATTCTGTGTACAATTGTTTTTTCCTCTCGGAATTTCATTCAAGAGTATTTTCTCTACACTTGAGTCTCAAGTACTCTTCTGTTTTTTTTTTTTTTGCTTACAGTCAAAAAAGAGTATTGAGATTCTCTTTGGATCAATTCAATCCACTGTTTACATACTTGAGCTGAACTGTCACATCCAACAAATAAATAATATATGTGTGGAAGAGTGTATTCACATCTTCAGTAGCACTTTTTTATCCATGATTTCCCAGCGTTTCGATGTATACATATATACATATGTATATATGCGGCAAACATAGGCATTCACACATGAAATAAGGGTTTCCACTCATGTTTTTTCCATTCCCCATATTTATTCTTTCCATCCCTGTTTCAATATTGACATTAGCACTGGGAGTGGAAAAAAAAAGGAAAGTACCCAAAAATCGATTCATTCCTATTTGCTCACAAACTCACAACATTGGATCTCCCATTCTTACTTTTTCAATTGACTCCTCCAAGATTCGATTTCCTTAATTGTACGACAAATTTTTGTTCAATGGTTGATCAGTTCAAGGGAAACAGGTGAAGATTTCCGTTGGGTCAAAACACTAAGTTTGGATTTTGAGTAACAACTGTGTCACCTGAACGTAGTTTTAAGTTAGGATGTGATGTGAGATGTGGATTGGAAATATTCGAAACCATTTATATGAATAAAACATACTAAAAAAAAGTTAGCGTAACTACAAAAAACACGTTACGTAAGGCTAGAGTAAATCCCACTATTTTCCCTCAGCATCTCGCAGTTACGAGGATGCTCAAGTTGAATCTTTATCAGTCACACATTGCACAACTTGGGTGAGATTATGTCGGAAATAGGTGCACATGATTTACCACTGTGCATATTTGTAGCCTAGTGTGTAAAAAATACATTTAGCCCTACAAAAATTAACAGCCAGAACTTTCAAACAGATCAAACGTTTTCCTTTTTTTTTTATTTGAAGTACTTTGTATCATTGTCTGGCCATGGAAGTGTGAAATTTCCTTTCTTTAACAAATCCCTCGCGATAGCAATGCGTAAAACAATACTTGACAATTTGACTACGGTATGGAAGTCCACAGAGATAAAGCTGCACTGATATTTTACAAGGGTTGTGTAAAGCTTTCCCTTCCAGGTACATTAACAACCTCTGCAACTCATTTCGTTCACCTTGATTCAATACGTACCTATATTTACGAATTAGCAACCAAGTTAAACATCTACGTCTGGCTTCCGGTCTGCCAACGCCATCTCGCTGACATGACTTGTTCCAATCCTCCTTCTTTCTCCTATTCCAAAGCTTCAAAGTAATTTCAAATTAAACTCATCACATTTACAACCAGAGTGTTTTGCTACCATGTAAGTACATATTCATTAGTTACAAGAAATTAAATGTTGATAAATAAAAATCCAATAAAAACTAGTTAACCTGGAAAAAATTGATTCATATACACTTCATTTCAGATCCGAATCCCAAGAAAACAGGAAGACAGGAACTCACGTCGGCCGGAAGGCAAAAAATTTCGCGACGAACTGCCACAAAATAAACTTAACGTTCGTTCCAGGAATTCGCGTCAGCGAAGGGAATCCCCAGAGTCATTCATTAGATCCCATGGAGAATACTGGGAAGACCACTTCGTCTGATATCTTTTTCTGAAAGGAAAGGGGTACAGTGAGAACATTAAGATAGTGAATGACGCTACTTCTGATCATTGACATAAATAAATGATATACATATTAGTATATACTACAGGTCTTTTTGAACTACACAGAGGGGCACGTACACATGACACTCTGCCAGTATGCAATTATCTGCCAGTATATGCAATCTCTATAATAAGGCAGATCATAAGTTATTTTATACTGAAGACTTGAAAAGGACGACGAAGATTTTAGTATATGTAAACCGAAGGAAGATGACACGCACACACCAAAAATTTATCACGTCCTCCAACAAATCCACAGGATTTTCATTTCATTCCTACTATTATTATATTGTAACTGTCAGAATTTAAATACCACACTGACTGTACACGTCAAAGATGACGCGATCTCTTCCGTTGCCGTCCTTGCCTTGCCTTGTTGAAATCCCGCTGTTGCGCTAAGATTACTTTATTATGACTCCAATTCTCTTCTGTTAATAATCATTCCCTGAAATGTATTTTGGTCCAATTTGACTAACATTATAGCATAAGTTACAGGAATCAAAATTGTCCATACTATAGGACAGGTTATAACTTCGACTTTCTACGGTATATGTATAAGCAAATAGGAATGATAAGATATATACTTTACATACCATATTTTGCCGTCTCCCACAATACTAGTCAAATTGGGTATTACCTTCCCCAGCACAAAGAGAGCATTACGTGTCTCCATTCCGACGGGTAATTTTCTTCAATGAAACATCGTCATCCTAATAGACCAGAGAGATGAAGATAGAGAGAGAGGGATGAAGTAAAACACATCATTTGTTACACTAAATTCCACAATGATTAAAATGGCATCCACTGGAGATGTCTCGTGGTATGAACAGGCACGAGAAACAGGGCACGTCCCAAAAAATTATGACTTGCTCATCGCTCCACAACCTGATAAAATCTTGTGTATATATTTGTGCTGATTAATAATATTTTTAAAAGTACATACATTACTATTGTAAGAATAAAAGTGAGTCCTTACCATGAATTTTGCTTTACACAGACATTCAACATAGTGTACAGACGTACAGAGTGCCTCTAATACTACAGCTCCCATCCCCTCGACCCGTTCAATGGGGTATCGTGTAACGATTTTGCTTCACTTTATGGTCTTTATTGACCACGAATATCAGGACTTAAGCAATTATGTATTCAAATGAATTCCGGAACACCATCATTTAAACAAAAATCTTGAACATTTTTCCAGCAATTACCATATAGTCGTGTAGAGCCACGAAAAACGTTAGGTCTCTGAAGCCTGAAGCCCTGCGGAAGAACCCGGAAATTCACGTTACAGACAAGGGGAACTAATTCTGGGTTGCTAATTTTGATCTTCAAACTCCAGTAAACCATTTAAATTGGAGGGCTGGTAATGTTAGTCCAATTTCTGACTTCGGGTAGTAGAATAGAAAAAAGTAGAAAGACGTTGCATTCGCAATAAAATAGTTCATTCCATGCCTTACAGGTTGGTGAAATGCTGGCACCTGCAGTTCAAAACAAACGAAACTGAACATAAGTTGTACTGGATAAGCACATTCTATTATTAAGGCATTCATATGTACATGTGTGTAGCTCTTTAGAACGGTTTTTGTAGGGTGTAGACGGGCACGGTTTTAAAACAAGGGAAGATCTGAAGGGATGTCTTGTACACACCCAAAATGTTCCTGATACGTCCATGTACCCATTCCATTTTTCCCATTTACCACCCATGCCCTATTATTTCGGCAAATATATCCTTCATTCACTCTAGTAACAAGGAACCGCGTGACTTGCACCCAAAACCTGAGACAAATGGAATCAAAACCCCATACACTGCAACTTTTCTGATGAATCTTCCATCTATCTAGGAATGTATACCTATATATACACATACTTGTAACATCGAAAAGATTTTTTGTGAAATGTAACCACGTACACGGGATGGATTCGAGAAAAAAAAAAGGATATGAAAAATTGTCTGATTGTTAGAACACGGGAGAATATACATATACGGGAATAGGAAGGAGGCGGTATAAAACGGAGATGATGAAGATGTGTGTGTGTGGAAGTTACATAATAGTTTTTGGGATGATGATGTGTAATAAGTCTCCGTGGTACGTGCACATGCCTCGTCCCTCTTTGGTAAAAGGAATAAAGATGAAGAAAAAGGAGAGCCGAAGGAGTGATGCATGGATGCATGAAGAGTAAATGATGGGAAAGAAGGAAAGCCATTAGAAATTTTTTGGAGGCTCCACTTGTAAAAACTAACTACAACACTCTCGTCCCTATAATACACCGCCTATATGGAGAGCTTTTACCTTGGAAGATGAGTAGGTCGGATAAAGAAGACAAACACATATAGAGAAAGAGAGTGAGAGAGAGATGAAGAGAGAGAGAGAGAGAGAGAGAGAGAGAGAGAGAGAAAAAGAAAAGATCTGGATGTTATCATCCCAAAATAAACTTTGACCCGGAGCCAAGAGTCTCTCCATAAACTCCGTCAGTCATTGAAGGGAGTTTGGAGAGGAAAGAACCAACTTTTGAGGAGAAGAAGAAGAAGAAGAGGAGACCAGAAGAGGAAGAAGATCAGCATGAGGGAAACAATTCGTGTGGTGGTGGTGTGCTCGGCACTTGTTTTTTTCCAGCTGGCCCAAGTCGTGCATGGCAAAGCAACGCTGTACCCTTTTGGACCGGCGGAGGCTGACTTGAGTCTCCCAAGGGATCATGATGATGTGGCCTCACCCGAGTTCCGACTCACCACTCCTATTATCTTCTATGGACAACTCTACAATTCAATCTATGTAAGGAACCTACAAAGAAAAACATTGAAGGAATGAGAAGTGTAATTTATTCTGGACACTGACGATGACTTTTCACTTTTTTGGTGCCAGCACCTAAGAATATTAATCGTGTACTACAAAAAGTAATTTGAATTTTTTGTTCTCTCACAGGTAAATCAAAATGGCTTGGTGTCCTTTCTCACGGATATCCCCGCCTTTGTCAACATCCAATTTCCCCTGGATTACCCCACCATTGCCCCTCTCTACTCGGATGTGGACACGAGGATGGAGGGTACCGTTTACTACCGGTGGGTACATCTGAAAATACATTTTAAAAAAAATCCGTAATTAGTGGTGCAGGAATGATAGTCATACCTGAACCATAATTAGCCAAGTCGTCGAAAGCTAAATTTGTACAATAGGTATATAGTCATACAAATCATTTAACGTTTTCAATCAATGCAATGGTAAAAATTCCAAATAAGATGTTTCTATTCCAAGTTTACATGGTCAGAGCCAGTTTTTAAAAAAAATAATAAAAAGGCATTTGCACACTTGCTCCTTTGAGGTTAGACGGGTCAAACATTCTATAGTAAAATGACCTCAAGCATTTAGGGCTGACAAACAAATTAAGTTTGACATGTTGTTGCATTATTACATATAATTATTCATGTGTAGGGAGACGCAAGTGCCGGAGTTGCTAGTGAGAACGCGGGAACTCCTCTCAGCGGAATTCTCAAGTGCGTCCAATTACACGCCCGCGAGTCTCTTCATCGTCACTTGGGATAATGTGGGGTATTTTGATAGAAAGAACGACAAGGTAAGCTCACTTTCTTTCTCACTATTATTGTCTTAACTCTTTAAAATACACTCTGGCTTAAAACAGTTTAACAAAAGACAAAATTCCGACGAAAATTAGAATTAACCAAAATATGTAAATACCTACATACATACGTGATTTGCTCCAAAAATTAAGCACATTTCCACCTACTATCTATGAAATTGCACAAACATGTTAGCCATCTCCTTTGAAACTATTGCCCCAAGTCGGAGTATAAACTCTACAAATTAATTAATGGTGTCAGTGTGTAAATACGATTTTTTTCGTAAAGTTATGTAAGAGTAGTAGTATGTGCCACGTCTGTAATTATTTGGTGGGTGTTAAATCTGGCGAGAGCTCTTTCAGCATACCTCATGAAAAGTTCATGAACACTCAATCTATACTGAAAACAGTCACATGCAGTTTTTTGCATGTGAAGGGGAATGCTAAGAATAAAAGAAGTGAGAGTGAAAGAACAAACAAAGAGAGACGAGAAAAAAAACTAAACCGGAAAATATTTGCACACTGCGTACACAACCCGGTACTTGTCAGTGATTGTGTCTCTTTTTTTCTTCATTCATTCCAGAGAGTACAAGGAAACTACAAAGGCAGAGTAAAAGCACTGAAATGTGTTTGTATAACAAAAAAAAAAACTTTCGCAAACGCTGCCTCATTCTGTACTAGCATATCTTTAAAAAAAAAAGACGAGAGATATTTGAGCTTGTTAAAAATTTTAAACCACGGCTACACGATACAATTGTAGTAACGAAATATTTAATGAGAGACGAAGCTAATTCACTAATTTATTGTTGTTGTGTTTCCAATGTTTTACCATGCAACGGGGTTTGAAGTTATGTAAAAACGTATCGGGAAAGCAAGAATTACATAACTTTCGCCAGGACTTTCGCTGACTTTTCATGCTACATAATGTAGTATAGTACGTACATACCTATACAATACGAACATAACACACGTATCGATACGGTAAACTTACTTATGCAGCTAAGCATGAAGCCCCATACATATGTATTTCTCATACAAGCATCTGTCTAAAGTCTAAACAAAACCCCAGTGGAATATTAAGACTGGAGCGAACACAAAAAAGGAGGGGGCCTCGACCTCTGCAAAAAAGAACCGAAAAAAACTTTTGTCAGTGAAAAGCAGATGTGAGAATATCGGTGATTTGGCACATTTTTAAGTCAGCTTAACGTTAATTTTATTACTTGTTTATGCTCTCACAGCAAAAGTTTGCTTTCTCTCCGGTTTTTTGTGCTTCCTCAGCTTCATCTTCGTGCCCTTTTTTGCATTCGCCGGCGTCTTGTCCCTATATTTAAAAAAATGCTTATGTTCAAATGTGGAGTGTACGGTTGTGCAAAAGCAATGCATAAATATTTCCTTGGACGACATTTTTACAATCAGAGTGTGACTATCTTTGTCAAAACACCGGTAATTGCCTATACATAGGTACAGACTTGAAAGTCGCCGGAATATTTTTTCACATACCTTGACATAAAAAATGTGATTTATAAACCATTTTATTTATAGCCCCATCCCCATACTTCATATACTATACTAGTATTTCCAGTCCCATTACTCCGTATATTGTTTATAATACCATATCTTGTGAACTCTTTAGTTTAACCAAATTCAGAATGGTTCTTGGCGAATTTATTCCAAAAATAATTCCTGAGCTAACATTTTTTTTGCTATTATATACAAGACATAATTGTATGTACAAGGCATAACTCAGCTCACAAGTCTCTCTATGCAAACATAATTTTATCTTCAACAGAACAAGATTTTTAAAATACACAAGAGAAAGAACAAGCGATCAATAATTCATCACTGTACTTTTTTTTATTTAGTGACTAATTTTATTATATATAAGCGTATGCTATTATTGATAATACATTTAAAACCAACGTCTTCACCTTAATTTTAAAACTAACTTCTGACAGCCTACTTGCAGTTAACAGCAAGGGTTTTTGGTAAAAAAAAACAGTGCATCCACATAACTGCGAATTTCTACCTCACTTGGAAAAGAGAGAAAGCATCTTTCAGGCAATCCTACTATCATGTGTTGCTAATCTTCTATTTGCTACATTCTATTTGCTTTTTTAAGTCTTTCTATATCTTATACACATTATAAATTTTCCGGTGGAAGTACCACCTTGTTGACAGCCGTTGAGATTCTTTTGGCCTGCAATTTGGCAGTTTTTCTTCTCCGGTCGTAAAACATGGGGTTAAATGTTGCACAGAAATCTGGAAGGTTGTTAGGTAAAAAGAGCAAAGAAGGAATGACGACTATGGATGTTGTAAAAAAAACGAGAAAGAGTTTGGAACATGCGATTTGGTTTCAACAGACTTGTTTGTGAACATGTTCAAGAGGAATTTAACTCTGTCATTACACATGCCACCCAAAGTGTGTGAGGAAGAGATTACATTACAGAAGGGAGAGTTTCCCCATAAACTTCTGAGAGAGACCTAAAAAAAAGGGAGTACGCAAAACATTCGAGATTGGTTTACATCTTTTTTCTCCAAAAAAAGACCTTTTGAAACGATACTAATTGTATTCTGAGAGCAAATATATACATACGTTTGTCGGTATTTCCTTTTTGTAACCATATATATTCCCTTTTGGAAAAATCATTCCCAAATGTTTCCCTTCAAAACCTCCCGAGCTTTCTCCTCCAAGATCGCTTGATGACATCCGTATGTATACTTTTGCATTGTTGTCTTTCAATTTCAAATCTATGATGACAGCTCCCAGAAGTTGTTTTTATTTGCTCAGGATCATAAAATTTCCTGTCTGCAATTTGACTTCCGTCTTTCTGCTTTTCCATAAAATATGTGTTCCACCTGGAAGAAATTGAAAGATATTTTTTGTGGATCCCAAATATGCTTGCCGCTTTCTTTTTGTAGCAATTTCTTGGTTTTGCAAAAACAAAAATAAGATTAAAAATAACTAATGTTGTCTGAGCTTGACTGTAAGACTAAAGACCCGAGTTTCTGTGCTTGTCTATTAGTTTTGCCGGGAAGTTAACAAAATTTTACGAGTTTTAGCACGAGGAAAGTTCACGACACTTTCTTTTTCTTTCATTTCAACTGGCAATTACTGTCAACCTTGGCATTGGCATTACTGTGACATCATGGGGAATTTTGACATGATGGGGAAACTTGCAAAAGTCAAGAAAAGCAATAGCAGAGAAAAAGGTAAACGATATTAAAAAAAATCATTTATACGTGGTGATGATAAAAGAAGTCATCAGGGAGATGTGGAAGATTTGTAAAAACAAAGTCGGCTCTTCTGTAAATAAAAAAATCCATATAAGTCTCCGCAGAAAATGTTACAACTGGAATCCTAAAACATAAGGGGTGCATAGTATCTTTCAATTTTCCAAAAGCATAAAAAACGTTTACCACTTAATAGTTCGTATACACTAGATACCTTTTAGAGTGTTTCAGAAAATCTGTCAAAGAGGAAGACAGACAAAATAAATGGTTGTTTGTTGTTTGCCCTGTTAACAGTTGAACACGTTCCAAATCGTCGTGGCTTCCGATGGAGAAGATTCATATGCATTGTTCTTCTACAAGAAGATCCAGTGGATTCAGGGCACAGGAAAGAGCACTAGTTTACAGGATGCCAAGGCTCAGGCGGGTCTCATCTCAGGAAATGGACCAAACCATTTTACCCTGAAAGGATCTGGAACGGATCAAGTTTCCAGTCTTCACAAGTAAAAACACATTTTTCCCTTTCTGTCTCTCCAATATATGTACATATGTACGTTTTGTTCGTCTTCAAAGGCTGAAAAGTGGTAAAAAGTCATGAGAGCGTCGTTTCCTTTAGTTCAAGCATTCATGCCAACTGCAAGTCCATTCATTTAAATTACCATTATAGCACATCTATATGTATTATGTATTAGTATAGGTATACATCGACACATTAAGACACTTTCCAACCGCCTGCTTTTCGTCCTAATGCTAGAATTATTCATTTATAATGTTAAAAATTCAAGCCGTCGGTGGTACACCGTACATCTTGCTAGTATAAGATTTGAGCTACCGAACCAAGTTTTGGAATCAGGAAGAAAAGTAGTCGGTCAAAAAAGTACTTGGTACAAAAGAGTACCAATGTAATAGTTTCTGAATATGTATTTACGTGTCTTAAACAGACCGGGTCAAAAATAGTACTATCTTACGTGTGTAGCTATGTATGGTAACAAATTTTCTGAGACCTTTTTGGCATCGGCGGCATCTCTTTACATTTTCTTTCCCACGTGCTAGTTGCCCACCTCCAGTCATTTTCTTGCTAAATACTTACTTCCGGTTTCATCTTCCATGACCTTATCAGATCGTTCCGGGATGGCAGGCTACCTAATACAAAATAAGTGTTCATGTTCACGTTAGTAGATGACATTTTTGCATTACGTACGTACTCGTTTTTAAAAGAGTATAAATGTAGGTACTATATACCATTCTTACCATTAGCAGTTACCACCATTTCAGACACTATTAAAAACTCTGTTCCATCGGAAATGTACCTATAACAGAAAATAAGACTCAATTTCATAACAAACCAACGAAAACGGTTTCAGCTCACACTAAATGATTGCTTCTCCCTAAACAATATACAGAAGGTATTAATTCTTATCAATTATTAATAGGTATTACCGTTTTCAAACACGCAGAAAAACAAAATAACAATTGGGTTGGAAAAATAACAATAGACAATGCAAAACAAAATCACTCAACCCCTGAACAGTGATTTAACAGTAGTAAAAGCAAAATAAAACTATAATATGGAACCTAAACTTGAACTGGTCCAATAATCTATTTCACTGCATTCTGCCAGCCTGCCGTGCATTATGGTCAGATTTTGTACTACACCCTCGATATACATGTACAGTGTATAT
>JAQGBT010005412.1:0-14361 GCA_034698585.1 Disparrhopalites patrizii
AAGGAAAATAGAGAAAGCAGGGATAAAAATGAAGAGAAAAAAAGTGAAAAGGAAAATAGAGAAAGCAGGGATAAAAATGAAGAGAAAAAAAGTGAAAAGGAAAATAGAGAAAGCAGGGATAAAAAGTATTAAAAAACAGGGGATAAAAGAATAAAAATTGTAAAAATTTGGAAAAGTTGGAAAGTTCAGAGAAACGAGAAAGATATGGGGAACATAAGGAGGCAAAGAGGATCAAAGCGATAACGGGGAAGAATTTAAAGTGAAAAAAAACATTAAAAGACAGGAGAGAATTATAATGAGAAAAGAAAAAACTAACCATAAGAGGAGAAAAGGCAGAATAGAAAAGCAAACAGAGAGAATTAGAAAGCAAAAATGGAGAATAAAAACGCGAAAAGGGAGAATTACAATGGAAAAACGGAAAATTAAAAGGAGAAAAAAGAGAATTAACAGGAGAGAAAGAGCATTAAAAGGAGAAAGAAGAGAATTAAAATGAAAAAAAGACAATTAAGAGGAAATAACCAAGAGTTAAACGGAGAAAAAAGAGAATAGAAATGAGATAACTAAGAATTAAAAGATGAAAAGAGAGAAAAATGCGAGCTAGGAAGAAGAAAGAGAGAACGAAATGGGAATGCTGAAAGAACTGATTGTGAGACAATGAATCATTTCAATGTTAACAGAGCCATTATTAGCAGGGTAAACTGGAGCCCGGTAGCGTAATAACAATAACAGTTACCATCTCACTACATAAACACTAGACAGTATACCATTGACGTGCCCAGGTCAGGTTTTCATAGCTCCTGATAAATGTCAGCCTTCATAGCCGCTGACAACTGAGACAAATGAATCCGCTCATGAGACTTTGTGAACAAGCAAAAAATTTGTAATTGTCATGCAATGTCATAGGCATGGAGAACAAGGATCCTCTATATAGGATTACGAGCTCACTTGGCTTAATCAGCTTGGTAATTCCCGAGGCTCATCTGGCATCCATCCAGCTCGTCCTGCCTGTGGATTCCCCTGTATTTTTACAGGGTTGACTACGGAATAATTCCGTCTGAATTCCCTTTTTAAACGACAAAGTAGTTACTGTATAAAAATAATTACCTTTTTAAATAACAAAATAATAAATTTTCAGCAATAAATAACAAGTTTTTTTACCAATAAATATCTCCCAATAATTGACCACCGGACTAATGATTTTATGTTTGTTGAGGCGGCGTTGGAATTAAAATGATCACAATCATACCACGTAATTCTACCGTAAATTTGTAATTTCACTAAAATTGGTGTAAAAAATAGTACCAAATAATTGAGATCGAATTTATGTGCATTTTTTGCACCTCTCAAAGTGTCGCCACCGCCATGGCTTGTCCGTTCACAAATTGTTCGTTCGGGACTTGTTCCATGCGGGTAATTATATTATCGGCTCTCCTGCAATTTCCTGCACGTAATTTGCACACATGTTTGCTGTTGAAAAATAGGGGTTGTGCCATCAATAAGGGCGAAAGAGAACGTGAGGAAAGGGAAGCAATGCGTGTTTCAAGGAATGTTTTTCAAGGGTCACGGAAGAACCCGTGCGAGGGAAGGGACGTTTTCCGGGCGAAACATAAATTATTATAGTGGTTGTTGACAGTTGTACAAGAATTCCTTTGGTATATACATTTCCCTGACTTTTTGAACTGTCGAGACGAAGCATCCGGGTACACAGAAGGGGGAAGAGTTTGTACTAAAAGACAAACAAGGACGGAGAATTGTTGTCCCCACATCCACCCTGTTGGTGACGATGAATTAATTGCTTTATGAGAGCACCGAAGCTTGAACTGGAACGTGATAGCAGATTTATGAAGGGTACGACATTCATACACGAAAGAGGGAGGGAGAGAGAGAGAAATGGGAAATCTCCTCCTTATTAGGATCAACTTTCTGGTTTCATCCTTTTCCTTGTTCCCTCTTAATGATTTCGTCCGCCGTCCTCTCTGATGTGGACAAAAGGACCGGGAACTCTCCAGGATTTGAAATGCTCCAATACCGTATGAAACACTTACAAGACATCCAACCCATTATTTTTTGTACCTTCGTCTATTAACGCTAGAAAGACCTGCAATGGCAGTTTGTAAAGCTCAGACTTCCGGCTTTTCGAATTGCTATAGAACTCTTATTTCTCAATAATTGTGAAAGCTGTGCGGGAATTTACAGATTTAAAGAATTTCCTGAGTAACCTTAAGGGGTAATATAAGTAATAGTAGTAGTAAGCTTTTATCGATATAGGCGTGAGCCCCTTCAATAAGTTTATACAAAACATGACATATGTATGCATGTGTGTCATGATAATATTCGTTGGATGGCTATCTGATTAATATAATTATTTCACAAAATGAATTGTATTTATAAGCAAGGTATGACATCGAAATCGGTATTCGAATTCACATCGGAATTATATACATATTTTTCAGTATTTTAATCAGAACAAGTATCCATATTTTTGCCAGAAAAATATTTTAATTGGAATTTATAATTACAAATACATTCGAAATTCAAATTCGTATTAAAAAGTTGACATTTGGATTCCGATACTTTATTGGTATTCGAAAATTCTTTCAATATATTGTTAATTCCCGCCTTTGGGCAACTTTTTTTTTTTTTACAAAATCAAGGTATTGCAACAATGATTTTTTCAATTGACGGTAATACATACAACTATTTCGTCCGTAAAAGCATCGATTTTTTGCAAAATCAGAGTTGCGAATCAATTCATAATTTTGTGTACTGATTTCACGTTTATTTTAAGTTACAAATTATGCCAGATTGCATTAAAAATAAATTATGAAAAGTATTTGACGTATTCATGTCTGAATATTTGAATAAACTTGTATTGGAATTAGAATTTATTTTTAGATATCCTAAATTTAAAGTATTCATAATTAGGAAAAACACGTATTTTAATACGGATTTTAATTCATATTTTTCCGGATGTCATTCCTTGTTTAGAAATAATAAATAGTATAAAAAATTCTTTTTCTTTACTGCTTATTCCATCATAGAAAGATTGGCCAGTTAGTTTATATCTATGTCTTAATAATAACGTGTTTGAACATAAGAAAAGTGCGTGATCCCAGTTATTGTTGTCACATAGATCATCGCATAATTTACATCTATGATTAGTTACACATTTACCATTTGTGTATGTAACATTTGCATTTAGCTTTATTCTACCGATAAATAAGCAACGTTGGTGAAAAATGAGATTAATATTTTGCCCATAAGATACCATAGAAAATTTTGAGCGTGTTGAAAACAATTCCCAAAATTTTGGACTATAGAAATATGAACCATATCAATACGTAAAGCTTAAAGTTTGGGCTTTTTGAATTGCTATTGCAAGTCTCTTCCTTACGTTGTTTCTACCAATATACGAGTATTTCGAGCTCAATGCGTTTTAAATCTTTCATACGGAAAGATTCTGCAGAGTTTCCCGTCTTTTCCATCTGTCCTCGTAATGAATAAGTACAGAAACGTGGAACTTTACAAACGGAAGGCATCTCGTGGTTTTGTCTGGGTGGCTGTCATCTTCATTCCCCTTTTTTTTTTGCTGCGGAACGCTCTTAAAATGTCCCTGGACATTCGTCTGGAAAACCAATTGTTTCACCCGTTTTAGGTCAGGAGAGTGTATTATTCCAGAGTATTTTTTTTACTGCCGCTCCTTCCACCCAAAAGAGCACGTGAGGAGTAGATAGGAAAAGGCTGGCTTTATTATATGCCGTAAAAAGGCTCACAACTCACATGTGCGGCATCACGATAACCGTTTTTTTCTCCTCGGATTAAATAGATAAAAAAAACGAGGGCTTGCCTTACTTTTTCTTCCAGAGAATAAGATGAACGATGTGGGCGAGCTGTTTGCTGTTAAAAGCCCAGCGGGGAAGACGAAGACTTTTTTCCTCCAATGCAATTTATCATATGGATACACGCTTACCTTCCAGCTCCAGAACTAGTGGATTCATACATATATTTTCATGTATAATCACATTTTACCTAGGTAACTAGGTACACAGATGGCTGTTATAGGTATATACATATGCACTCACAAAGGCTACCGGTGCGTCTGAAAAAAATTCAACCTCACACTTCCTCCTATTTGCATGCTGTGCGTTTCAATTTCAAATAAATCACGTCCTCTCACCTTTTAATCAGTGATCATCACAATTAGGACGGGAATAAAGCACTGGGGATTTTATTGGCAGGTTGGCTGTTCAATTTATCGGCATATCCGTGATTTCCCTCCTCCAAATTCCCCTCTACTTTACATACCTCCAACGATCGTTTCTCCGTAAGCACTCCAGGGCCATCAGTTGACTGTTTGAGATGAATGGACGCTTTTGCCATTAAATTGGAGGGGCTGCATCGGAGGAAACTCGCGCATTCTTCCTCGTTAGGGAAAACCCGCACACAAGCCACTTCAAATCTATTCTAAAGCCTACCCGCATTTTTCAGGCGCCAATTTCTCCTTTCGAACACCAAATAACGTGTACCTATGTATTTCGTTCCCCCGATTTTTTTTTTGTGTGATGGAGCAAATAGCTTTTTGTTCCGAAGGATTAATTATCTTGCTGATGTAATGTGTTTGTGAGTAAAGCCCATTTGTTTGTTTCGCAGGCGGGGGAAGGGGAAGTCCAAGGAGTTGGTGGAGGAGTTCAAGCTGTGGAAGAACGTTTCCAGTCGTCATTGCGAGGGTCATGCCACTCGACATCATCTCTGCAACACTCAGGTAAATAGGCAAGAGCAAAGGGGTAATTATCTTGGGCTCTTTTCACTTTTCCCTGGTGATCCCAGTCGCTTCTCTGCTAGTATATTGATGTTAACTTACGGGCGGGGAGTGAAGTGTGCGTGTGAGAGCGCGTTAGTAAATAAAGGGAAGTAGGAAAGAAGTAATATATATTTATTTTTCTCCCTCTCTGTCTCTCTCACTCTGCACATCTTTCTCACTCATTCCTTCTCTTATTCTCCCTATATTTCTCCGTAAGTTATTTGCGCACATTCATTCGATCTCTCTTCTTTATTTCGAGTACTTGGAGTCTCTTTTTCTTTCGCATCTGTCAAGCTTTTCCTCTCTTTCGTTGTCTTTTCGTTTGACAGACTCTCTCATTTTCTCCTCCGCTTTCTCTTTTCTCCTCAGAATTTTCTCCCTTTTCCGTAGTCACTTTCACCCTATTTTTCTCAACCATTTTCTCTCTCTTTTTCTCGTCCATTTTCTCTCTCTTTTTCTCGTCCATTTTCTCTCTCTTGTTCTCGTCCATTTCTGTTTTTCTCGTCCAGTTTCTCTCTGTTTTTCTCGTCCATTTTCTCTCTTTATCTCGTGGATTTTCTCTCTGTATTTCATTTTCTATCTGTTCTTCTCCGGTTTTTCTCTCGTTTCTCCGCAGGTGTCTCTCCTGTTTCTCCCCCACCTTCTCTCTCTTTCTCTCTCTTGTTTCACTGTTTTCTGTTTTTCCTTCCTCCAGTTTACTCCCTTTTTCTCTTCGACTTTCTCTTGCTGTTTTCTGGACCATTTTCTCTCTTTTTTTGCTCCACTTTCTCTATTTTTCCCCGTCACTTTCTCTCTTTTTTCCCCTCCACTTTCTCTATTCTTTCTTTCTTTCCTCCGTTTTGTTTCTCTCTTGCTCTCTTGCTCTTTTTCTATAATTTTTATTTTTACTCCTCCATTTTCACTCTTCCCCCTTTTAGTTCTCCCTTGCTCTTTTTCTTTTCCCTTTTTCATTGCCATTATCTTTCTCTCTCATTTGGTCTTTCTCTGCCTTCTGTTCTCATTTGACTGTTCTCGTTTTGACTACTATCTTTGTATTTTTCTCCGTTCATTCTCTTGCTGTCCCCAGTTTTCTCTCTCTCTTTTCTACCCATCCCGCGTCTTTCTGTGTGTTCTTCGCCTTTCTCTCTTTGCTGATGTTGGCTTTCCAAGCTCTCTCTCTCTCTCTCTCTCTCTCTCTGTTTGCCATTTGTTGAAGCCTCTAGGGGAGGGTACGCAATGCAATGGTACTTAAAGAGATAAATGAGTGAACGAGCGCATCCCACCACAATATTTACGACTGCCCAGTGGTTGCACAGGGTTAATTATTGCAGCAAAAACAAAGAATGGATATTCTTCAAACTACTTTCAAGTGGAACACCTAAAAAATGGATGTCACTTTGAAATTACTAATTTAACCATATCAAACATTATGACCGGCTACCAGAGTAGCGATTTTCTAGAGGTAAAAATCGCCCAAGCGTAAGAATTGAAAAGTGATCGTTTCTCAGGTGTCTGCTGCCAGGCTCTTTGAACTGTAATAGAGGGGAGAGATATATGGCAAAAAAAAAGGTTGTCAAAGGAAAATGCCCCTGTGCTCACTTTCACTTTACCGTGACTGAATTTGCAAAAAAGGGATTCATGGCAGCTCCAAAAGATTTATGGGCATTACCTGTATCTCCAGATAATAGAATCTGTTCTAACACATTACAATCAGCGGAAGCTACGGAGGGGAAAAAACGTCATGCTCCGAAATCAAATCAGCCAACTGCACGCCATCGGTTATCCCAAGACTATTTTCTCATTTCCAAATCCAAGCAATTTTTTTTTCGAGGTGCTCAAGCTTTAGAGGGGAAAAAGAGATTGTGCCCGAAACAAGTGGAAAATAGCATGGCCGTGAGTTTGATAAATAACCTATTACTCCCGTTCTCAAAGATAAGGTTTTTGGTGTGTTCATCTGCTCTTAGACGAAGATGAATGTACAGGGTGGCAAAAAATCCAAGTGATTCACTACAGTCGTCCGTAAATCAACTGCAATAAAGACTGAAGTATGCTTTAGAGCAAAATAATTTTATCTAGGGTTTAGCCAACACACAAAAATCTATGGATTAGCCATAGCGTTGTGAATTGGGTTTTTACTCTAAGAAATAACTGTTCAATGTACAAATTGCATTCATGTTAGACTTAATATTATTTTAAAGATACACTTTTTGAAAAAATGACTCTTGAAAAAATAGCTATTTTGAATTCAGCTGAACCAAATTTATCACAAGAAAAATTAAATCCAAATCGCTTACAAGCAAGGAAGGACATCCGAAAAAATATGAATGAAAATACAAATGAAAATACGCGTTTTTCCTAATTACGAATGCAAATTTTTTGAATATCTAAAATATAAATTCTAATTCCGATACGATTTTATTCAAATACCCACACATATAAATAAGTACGTATTCAAATACTATTTAAAAATCCGTTCACAATTCAATCTGGCATAATTTGTAGCTTAAAATAAATGCAAAATCAATAAAAAGTTATAAATTGACTTCGCAAACACTGATTTGACAAAAATCGGAGTTTTTACAGAAGGAATAGTTGTATTACTGCCAATTTAAAAAAACACTATTACAGTAATCTTGATTTTTCAAAAAAAACTTGCTCAAACGTGGGAATCCGCAACATAATGAAGGCATTTTCAAAAACCAATAAAGAATCGGAATCCACATGTCAACTTTTACATACGAATTTGAATTTCCAATGTATTCGTAATTATATTAGTAAATTCCAATTAAAATACTATGCTGGGAAGAATGTGGATACTAATTCGGATTAAAATACTCAAAAATATTAATGTAATTCCGATTTTAATTCGAATACCGATTCCAATGTCATACCTTGCGCTACAACTGGCCTAAAATTTAGAGGCTAATTTTTGCTGCTTTACAAATTTTTGCTGACTACAAAAAGACTTGAAGGGTTACAATAATTTCTGAACACCTTATACAATGTAAAATGGATCCTAACGTGCTGTGTAATCTATTCAAGATGAAAGGCCAGAGAAGTCTCCCGGTAATGTATGCCTTTCGAAATGAGCCTATAGTAGAACTACGCCGTTGAAAAAAGCAGAAAAAAAGTGGGTAGTCTCCACGTACTCCGTGTGAGCACCTGACAGGGAAAGGGAGAGAGCTTCGGCGGCTCCTTGGGAGTCAGTCTCTATTGACTTTGCAAGTCAATGATCTATTTTTTGGTGTATTTTATTAGCCCCTATAAATGCATGCGTACCGGCCTGGAAGTGGTTGATGAGAGGAGGAGAGCGAGACGACAGCTCACAATCAGCCCCGACATGTCCGAGACAGGAGCTGGGCCCTGTTCCTGGAAATGAAAGGATAATCTATAATAGTATACTTATGGAATAGACTATAGCCATGGACAATGATGAAAGATGAAAGGATAGGGGAAGACATAAGGCGGGGAGGATTTGAGGGGAGAGAATTTCCCCTATCATAATGAGCTTAATGAGAATTCTCATAGTGTTATCGTTATTATTATTACCACATAAAAAACCTGTCCTGAGCCCTATCTTTCTTATGTATTTTTTTTTCTCCCTCAAAAATTCCTTTATAGAACCAATTTGTGCATATTGCATATATATTCCTTCCCGAATTCCCTTTTTTATTAAACTATATAGCCCTTCTCAACTGGTCCGTCTCGACTTTTCCGTAACAACAAAAGTCTCAGCTACCGTCTCCTCCTGTGCATTTTGGGAGGATGGCTAAAAAAGGACGGTGTTCCGCGATACACCCGGGGTGTCTGTCGCCTGATTGAATTGAAGAAAAAAATTGGGGGAAAAATGTCCCATGTGAATAATATCGTGTCTTGACTCCGAAAAAATAGGACATGTGTTTTTTAGTGTTTTTCATGTTGGCATGTTTTGGCAGACGAGGAGAGAAAGAGACGCAAGTTAAATATCAAGTAGTATTTTATTTCCGTTCAACGTTCAAAGGGGGAAGTGGACGGAAACGGGCATTGAATGAAAGGGAGGAGGACAGATGATGCATGAATGCTTTTTCAACATCTCCTCCGAGTGTACGGAGATAGATACATTGCAGATAGGGAATCGATTTTGGGTGCAAAACAGCTCAATTGCACCCTCTTCACCCAGCCCTTCACGATGCCTCAACAAACACGAGGACAGACCAAGAATTTGATTCGTATGCGGGAGAAAACAGAGAGAGATGTACGTAAAGTAAAGACGGCAAGGCGAGAGAAAGAGACGGAAAAAACCAATGGAGCTAGACAAAGAAAGAACAAAGAAAGAACAGAGAAAAATGGAGAAAAGATACATGACAAAATACGAAGAGAGAAAGCACACCGGTAGAAAAGGAAAAGGACGCAGGACCTCACAGAGGGAGAAAGTGGGAGATGAAAGAGAGTAAAACGTAACTCAACGAGAATAAATATACAGAAAGAAAGGAGAATATTGAGAAAAAATTAAATAAAATTGACAGAATGCAAGAGGGGAAGAAAAAGGCAACAGTGAAGGAACGAGAGAAAAATGGGAGAATATATATACATACATAGGAGATAGAAAAATGGAGAATGAAGGAGAGAGAACAGTGCCAGAAAGAATCAAGAAATAAGCGAGGACATGAAAGAGCGAGACAGGGAATAAGAAAACGAGATAGAAGAAGAGAAAAGTGAGAGAATGAGAGAGGGAGGGAAACATGAGAGAGAGACACGGAAAGTGAAGGATTGAGCGAGAAAAGAGAAAAGTGAAAGAAAAATAAGAAAACAGAGAAAAAATAAGAAACGTTGTAGAAAAAATTGAAAAGTGGCAGAAAAAATAAGAAAAGTTGCAGAAAAAAGAGAAAAGTGGTAGAAAAAGGAGAAACGTGATAGAAAAAATAAGAAGAGTAGGAGAAAAAAATAAATACGAGAGAAAACATAAACACGAGAGGAAAAATAAACACGAGAGAAAACATAAATACGAGAGAAAAAATAAAAACGAGAGAAAAAATACGATGCGTGAGAGAAATAAGAGAAAAGTGATAGAAAAAATAAAAAATTAATAGAAAAATAAGAAGAGTGAGAAAAAAAGAGAAAAGTGAGAGAAAAAAGTGATACGATTAGTAAAAAAGGTGGGAGAAAAAAGAGAAAACTGAGAGAAAGTAAAAAAGGTGAGAGAAATAAGAGAAAAGTAATAGAAAAAGTAAAAAAGATGAGAGAAAAGAGAAAAATGGTAGAAGAAGTAAAAAAAGGTGAGAGAAAAAAGAAAATTGAGAGAGAAAAAAGGGGAAAAGTGATAGAAAAAAGAAAATTGAGAGAGAAAAAAAGGGAAAAGTGATAAAAAAAGAGAATTGAGAGAGAAAAAAAGGGAAAAGTGATAGAAAAGAGAAAAAAAGGAAAAGTTGAGAGAAAAACGAAAACTCAGAGAAAAAATAGGAACAGTATAGGAATGGGAGAGAATGAAAGATTCCCAAAATGCCACCAGGCCTCCTGCTCGTGATAAATTGCACCAAATTTGCTGCACTTAAAAAGCCAAAAGGTATTTACAGAGTCGAAGACAGCCTTGTGTTTAAATCCCTCATCCCCATCCCTTCTCTTCCTTTTTTGTCTGCGTCCTTAGCCCATCACATGCATACAGATCTAAGCACATGCGAGAGCGTTTACGCATAAACTCCTTCTCTCTCTCTCCTACTCAATAACAATTTGCCCCATTTCCACTTTTACTCTCCTTTCCCCTCATTCCAATCGCATTCACAGTTTCCACTTTTGCTTTTTTTTTCACCCTGAATTGATGCAAGTGTTTCCTCCTCTCCCATTCACCTTTTATGATGGATGACTTGCCATTACGTGGGGTGCGGTGTTAGACTTTCACACGTGGAAGACGCCAGGGAAATTAATGGAGCTCTTCTCTCTCTCTCTCTCATATACCTTCTCTTGATGAATGCGATGAGGGCATGAAAGAAGCAAGGAATTCTGGACATCCAGTCAAAGTTTTTTCTCCATTCAAGCCTCCAAATTGATATTCGGTGTTTTTCTAAACTATGTACATAGATAGATACTCACAATGCATTCCAAGCTTCAACCTTAGCACTTTTCCAAAGTTTGTAAAAATGCGTAAAGTATGTAAATATACGTAGATCAAAATGTAACAAATATTTGTATGTACATGAAGTAATTATGTACCTACGTATATGTAGATAAGCGCAGAGTTAAAATGCCTTTTCACTCTACATTCTTTTAATCCTCTACCGTCCGATGAATGACGTGCAAAGCCACAGGCTCATTTTGCAACTGGCGTTATTTATATCCTTATCAATTAATAATCAATGTATTTATGTTTTTCCATTACAATTCCTGAAAAAATGTAAAAAGAAATTATACAAAGAAAAACCGGGCAATATTAATGGATTGTGTAGAGTATAGAGCAGATTGGAGAGAAAAATATAAAATATAGAATAAACTAATAGAAACAAATGGAAGGAAACGTCAAAAGAAAATTGGACCCAGCCAGGAGAATATTATAAAAATAGAGAAACAAAAATACGGACAAATGTGATAAAATAGAGAAAATTTAGCAAAATAATAGGGCAAATACAAAGAAATATTTGAAGACAAAACTAAAGCGAATTTTGACAAAAATCGAAGAAGAATAAAAGTACTAGAAAACAGAAAAATTAAAGAAATACGGAAAGACATTATAGGATCAAATACAAAGCAAAAAATAATGAGAGAGAAAATTCCGAAACAATATGAAAAATTACAGAATAAAAAATGGAGACACAAATGAAAGGCAAAAATTAACACAAATGCAAGAGAAAAACAGCGAGAACGAAGGGAAATTAAAAGACATTACTGGCTGGTCAGAATTTGTCCCAAATATTTCCCATCCTTCCGGAGATTCCGGACGAATACCTCTTCTGTTCCAGTTATTATTTAAAATAATTACGCACTGTCACGAATAAAAGGGGGGATTTACATGCTTTAAGGGGGAAAGTCGGAGAAAGTTCCGTTGATTGCCCAATGTTTACCATACTAATTTCGAATTCCTCGAGGACCACTGATAATTGAAGGGAATAGTTTGGGCTCAGTGATGAATGTGTTCCTTTGAAAAAGATCAACGATGATTGTTTAGCATTATTTATTTTTTCACTCCCATACATCAGCTCCCGCCTTGCACCTCCGTCGGAGGTTCATCCCATTTGTTTCAGCTCTTCTCAATCCATTATTACATTGAAACGTGCGAAGTGCCTTCATGCCAGAGGACGGGTGCCAAATCATTAGCAATATTTCCATTTAGGCTGCCCCTCATCTCACGATCAGGATGGGAGCACGTCTTTTGCTTGGGGCAATTCTGCCCATGCTTTCCCCTAAATTATGACTTGCACGTACTTGCCTATACGGGCGAATAGTAATTCACAGAGCATGGGAATTGCTGGGCTAATTAATATGCATATATTTAAATACTTTCTACACTTCTCTCTTTATCAGGAAGAGTGACTCGAGTTTAAACAACGGAAAGAGTCTCAAACTCGAGCGTAATTACTCGCAAATAACTCCGTTCCTAATCGCATCTTGGATCTAAAATGGAGCCGTGAAAAAGTCCGTGGTCATTGTTGTAGCTCTTGTGTGTATTTGAATGGCTCTCAGCAATTTGCATGTCATGTGCATATTTGTTTCTTTCACATAAAAAAATTAGATGTGAAAGCCTAAATAGTCACATTTGAATTAATAATTTGTAAATTCAGCAAAAAATAAAAATAATAAAAATCTGTAAATTAAGCAAAAAATTAAAATAATAATAATTTGTAAATTAAGCAAAAAATTAAAATAATAAAAATTTGTAAATTCAGCAAAAACTGAAAATAATAAAATAAATTTTGTATTTTTTTTTTTTGCTATTTCAGGAATGCCCCAAAGGTACAATTGACTTCCGAGAAAGTCAGTGCAAGGCTTTTGACAATCGACCGTTCACCGGCAAGCTCTACCAATGGGAAGCTTTTATTGATGGTGAGAATTCCTTGGATTTCATCTCTTGTTTTAAATTAGATTCCCCTCTCTTGCTTTTTCTCCAGTATTTTCTTTTCCACCCACGGGATTAAAAATATTTTGTCACGAAATAACTTTTTTGGGAGGAAAAGCATATGCGAAGGTATGGAGCAGTAAAAAGATATAAAAATCCGTTTATTGCACGTAAAAAAAGGCAGTCACGCTCTGATTGGCGATGTTCGGAGCATGAAATGTCATCACTTTTCCCCAGCTTCATCTAGTTGGAGAGAAAAAAACCATGTCCTTTCATATGGAGGAAGTAAATCCCTGGGAATTAGGTAATCCACCAGACATTAAATAGGCCATTAGCACTCAGCATCCATGTAATTAGGTATACGCAACTTTTGAATGGGTTCATTGTTAATACGAGCCCGTAATTACCCGTAATGCAAGGGAGACACCAGGCAATGGAAATGGCATTGATCGTAGTCATGTTATACATTTAAATATCTACATACATAATATCCTTACTACTTCCAATATAAAATAAAAAATTGGCTTTTATATGCATTACATTTGGCATTCCTGGCCAGGGAAGGGGAAGCCGGGCGAGAAATGGAATGAGAGTAAAACTTTTCCAGCATTTCCTATCTGGGGAGTAGGCCACTGGACAAGTTTTGGGTTTGCAATTGGAGTGTGATAGCAAGTCGCTGGAGAGAAACTTGAATAATAATAATAATTTGACTTGAATAATAAAATATTTTGCGTATAATAATGTCTACATGGAATCCCTGACGGGAAGTTTTGCTCGGAAATAATCGTGAATAACTCTGCGGAATTGGAAAGTTTCGTGGGAGCAAAAAATAAACTTTCAAAATTTTGAATTTTACTGCCTAATTGCTACTGGAAGGAACGCTTTGGGAAACACTTTGGGTGAAAATCTTTACCAGGTTCTGTTGTACTAATTCGATCCTGCTGAAAATTAAATAAACAAACACTATAATATGTATTATAGCCACTGCAAATATTGTAAATAAGTATAAAAAAATAGGTAGAAAAAAATAGAAACGGAACCCATCAGTAAACGTGTCTTGTAGTGATGTAGTTCTTCTGGAGACTTATGAGCAAGGAATGACATCCGGAAAAATATGAACTACAATTCCAATCAAAATACGCGTTTTTCCTAATTATGAATACAAATTCACATTTCGGATATCTGAAATATAAATTCTAATTCCAATACAATTGTATTCAAATATTCAGACATATGAATACATATTCAAATACGTTTTCGAATACTGTTAAACAATTACATATTTGTAATGCAATCTGGCATAATCTGTAGCTTAAATAAACGCAAAATCAACAGACAAAA
The DNA here is from genome assembly GCA_034698585.1 of Disparrhopalites patrizii. Lineage (NCBI taxonomy): Eukaryota > Metazoa > Arthropoda > Collembola > Symphypleona > Sminthuridae > Disparrhopalites > Disparrhopalites patrizii. Next base: position 14,145 of record JAQGBT010005412.1, read on the forward strand.
TTATAAATTGACTCCGAAGCTCTGATTTTGCAAAAAATCGATGCTTTTACGGACGAAATAGTTATAGTACTGCCAATCGAAAAAAACAACGTTGCAATACCTTGATTTTTCAAAAAATAAACTTGTCCGAAGGCGGGAATTAGCAGCATACTGAAGGAATTTTCGAATACCAATAAAGTATCGGAATCCAAATGTCAACTTTTGAATACGAATTTGA